>JAJHJA010000510.1:0-129954 GCA_021202915.1 Heliconius himera | reverse complement strand
TTTTTAGTAAAAAATTAAAGGAAGGGAATGTATTAAGGGTTGTATTTTTAGATTTATTGTGTAATTTCTCTAATAATAAGCGTGTATAGGTTTTCGTTATATGCGTACGAAAAATATTTATTTTTCATAAACTATTTTATTGAAAGCGTTGCGGTGCGGTGGCATAAGCGTGTGACACGTTGTGGGTTCCATTTCCACTGTGGGATTTTTTTAAATTTATATTTTCTTTTCTTCCTTCTGGTACTCGCAACAATTCAAAGCCAGGCCCAGTAGCACAAGAGTGTGACTGTAACTTTGATAAAAAGTTTGATTCTCATTCGGGGTAATAAAATATTTAATTTATCATTTCCTCGTTCTGTAAATGAGGTAAAGCCGGTGCGCCGTTGAGTTCCTCCATTCAACACGCAATGTCTCGAGAATTTGGTGGAAAGTGGGCAAATGAAATGTCTTAATAGGAACGGAGTATCTTAAAACTGGGTTTTCAGGTTGTCTATGTCTACTCTGTTATGTGCAGGATACACGATGAAAGACATACAAAATGATGATGTTACTAATATCTGTTAATTTATAACTATACAAATAAGTATAAAGTGGAGAACGGAGTGTATTAACACTAGGTTCCCTCTGCCTTCCCTGATGTATACGGGATACAGCGTGAAGCTGATTTATTTGATTTATAATAATAGGTATTATAATAGGTATTAAATAAAGAGTAGAGTATATGAAGGAAAACACGGTGTCTCACATACTTAATTTATAGAAAATAAATATACCAAATTAATTTACTTAAGAAAAAGTATATATATACTCTATATGTTTTTTCCTTTCATTAATGCCAGTGTTCGTTGCCAAGGCCTGCCTTCCGACTGAAGTAACTCCAGTTAGCAAGATCTTCAACATAAGAAAAAATATAAGGTATCTCACACCTATTTGTAAGAAAAAGATAATGGACTGACAACATCTTAAGCAATAGTTTAGATGTTGAGTGTAGATAGCTGGAGTACTGTACTGCACGAAGTGCCATTAAGAGCAGGCCACGGACGGACAACGTTAATTATTTTTGTAATATATATGAAAAAAATCTTTAGTTTGTCACTGTCTTATTGAACTTAATATAATATGTTGGCAAAATGTGATATGAGTTCTGTCACTCAATATTGCCACACAATTATTATTATTTTTTTCAATGTTCAGAAAGCGGAGAGAGAAATATCTTAACAATAAAGCCACTAATATACATTTCCACCAGTAAATAGTTTTATATTTCGTGGATTCGATCCCCACTCGAGGAGATGAAATATTTACTTAAATTTATATTTCCATTTCTTCGCTCTGGTGTCGAGGTTAAGCGCGGTGTTGAGTTCTGCCACTCAACACGCAATGCCTGCAGCATTCGGCAAAAAGTGGGGAACGGAGTTTCTTAACACTAGATTCCCTCTGTCTACCCAGCTGTGTGCGGGATACAGCGTGTAGCTGATTTATTTTTTTATTACTTCAATTCTCTTCTTTCCTAGAGCTAGGCAAGTTCATTTCACCTCTTTCTGCTCGCTCGGTCTCTTAGGCCCGACTATTTATCGAAACATAAGTATGCAGCTTACTCTCGAAGCTCTTGCCAAGTCAACATAGTCCTTAATGGATCCGTTGCAGTGGAGACCAGACTTAACATCTATTTACATACTGTGCCATATATGGAAATAGGTTCAAATCTTGCTTGTTTTACTCAGCTTTAAGCGTTATCGTGCAAATAATTACTATAGAAAATTGTAATTAATTAATAAATCAAATCAAATCGGCTTCACGCTATATCCCGCACACAGCAGGGTAGGCAGAGGGAACCTAGTGTTAAGACACTCCGTTCCCCACATTCTGCCGAATCCTGGAGGCATTGCGTGTTGAGTGGCAGAACTCAACGCCGCGCTTAACCTCGACACCAGAGCGAAGAATTGGAAATATAAATTGAAGTAAATATTTATAATATCTACTCGAGTGGGGATCGAACCCACAACCAGTCGGTTTTACAGTCTCACCTTGTGCCGCTGCGCCACGACTGGCCTCTAATAATAATTAATGAATTAATTCTAAACTTTATTTCATGCTACGCTCTTTAATCATTATTCTCTCCTTTCAATTCGTACAAGGTAAAACAGAACAAAAATATATTTTCTATTTTATCCTCCTGCAATATCCTAATTTAGGTTTATACGTTATTAATGACAGCAACGTCAACGTTAAGTACTCGTGTTAATAATAAATGTCCGTCCTTCATCTGTCGGTCCGTCGGAGATGTTTAGTAATATTTGGGATATTTATTTATAAATAAGCATATTTTGACCTTATCTTTACTAATATCTATTTTGTAAAAAGAGAAAATACGCTTTGTGTCTATTTGGACCATTGCAGAAATATGTATGTTTTTTCACCCTCGAATTAAATATTATTAACCCAGTTATCTCTATGAAGGACACCACACTAAGGTACGTAAGCCAGAATGCAGGCTTTGAAATATATTTTTACTTATTGAATCGTAAAATCTTTTATAAACTACACTCCACGCCTTATCGCAAAGTAAAGACAAGCTCTGACTGACAGGATACTCTAATCATTTACTTTACATAAAACTCTTTGGAAGGAAATTACCATTTTGATAGTCGAATAATTCAGGCCATTTATAGTCCCAGCTACTTCGCAGGTTTTCACGGGCCATTGAAACCTGAATTCCAGTTTCATTTCGTAGAAGTGACAAGAGCGAACCTAAAGTGATTTATTGCTTACATTTGCTTACTAAAATTTGTAAATTCCTAATGAGTTCTTGTGTTTTGTGCTGGGATGGGTTTTAGGGATTGTTTTTTGTTATTTTCTTTTTAGGTTTTATGTTTATCTAATGATTGTTTTGTTTTATTTCCTAAAATATATGACGAGTCAAATATGTTTGATTTATTGTAAGTTGCTTTTTTATATGTAATAGTTTATTTATGGGATACTTATCAACTTTCATGTATTCCGTTTTAATTAGTAGGTTTACGGGTTTACGGTTTAATAATAATTAGTAAAAGTTACCTAAATAAATATCTCGGTGGACCCCCGAGATCCTTTCATTATTGAAAAATAGTATGTTTTACGGAAATTAACGCTGTTTTTTTAATCACATAGAGTAAATGCATATATATTTTACAAGGGGCACAAACAGTAAATTTTATTATTAAATTACAAAATATAAAAATTTAAAACATCCAAAAACTAATGCAAAACCGATTAAAAACAACATATTATTGAAAATTGCGTTGCAATACATTTACATCAGGTAGTTTCTCTTTTATATTATTTTCTATTTTCACTGCCGCTACATGAAGTGAAAATTCAATAAAAACTAGATTAACAACTTTCTCAACGTAACGTAAAAGTTCGTATATATGGTACGTGTATGTTAAGCTTTCAAGGCATTCAGTGATTTTTTTCGTTTATTTATTTTTTTAGTTTCACGTTATATTTCGCACATAGCAGGGTAGACACAGGGAACCTGGTGTTAGGACATATCGTTCTCCACGTTTTGCCAAATTTCTGAGGAGTTGTGTATTGAGTGGAGGAACTCAATGCCGCGGTTTGCCTGTTTACCAGAACACAGAAATGAAAATATTCCAGATTTAATTTCTTCGAGTGGGAATCGAAACTACAACGACCGCACTTGTAGTCGCACTGTAAAGCTAGGAAAATTAATAATCACATTTTTTGACAACAAAATAAAAATTTAAGGGTTTTGCGATAGTACTTATGTTTATTCAATACAGTATTGTTAGTGATATTTAATAAAAGCTTTTCAAACATTTGGTACACTACCATAATATAATAAATACTATAATATAATAAATAATATAATAAATACTATAATATAATAAAACTAAATTTACAATTCGAGACTACCAATCCCTATAAAGATGTAACTTGAAACGGTTGACGGTTCTTTACAGATATTCCTTTTGTTGCCACAAGCACAAAGTTACTTAGTAATGCTACCCTTTCATCAAGTCTTATTGAGGATTTTCATATTTTAAGTTAATATAGGTATGTAGTTGAAACTACACTAAAAATATTTTCTGTTATACTATAAAAAGATTAGAATATTTTTTTGCAACCATAACATAATCGCATATGTTGGCCGTTTTAAAAGTCTTTGTAATATAGTTAAAGGTTTTAAAAGTGTAAATATAAAAAAAAATGTATATTTAAATTTAAATAATGCCGAAAATGGGCCCTTGTGGTACAGGGGCTCTGGTAATGAGACAAAGCGCGGCGTTGAGCTCCGCCACTCTGTGCAATGCCTGTAGAATTCGGCGAAAAGTGGAGAACGGAAGTGTCTTAATGGCAACGGAGTCTCCTTACATTGGGTTGCCCGGTTCCCTCTGAATATAGTGTGAGGTTAAAAAGAACCTAAATAATTAACATATTTTTCTAAAATTCTCCTTTTAAATAATCGTATAGCTGAAGCGAGCCGTACGGGTGCCCCTACATTTATATAAATTGTATACATCCACATCTCATAAAATGCAAAATATTTTTTTCTTAATTAAACGTACCAACCCATTTGAAAAACATGAAAAAAACACAAAAATAACTCAAAGTTTAACAATAATAAGCTAAAATTTCAATCCACCCTATATTCGGCCAATATTATTTGAATGAAATCTTTCTTCGAGAAGCCATTTATCTCTCTATCACCATTCATTCCATCAGTAACAGATCTTTGCGCGTGTCAGTAGCTGTCTGCCCGTGGCTATCTTGACTTCTATATAATGTTAGACAGCAGTAAGTTTATATATTATTATGGAAAAACAAGGCTAATAATATAACTGAAATGGACGTCGGACTTTGATTAATGAAAGTATCTAAATGGAGAGTAGTATTCTAATAAAGAATAATAGTGAAATATAAAAATGTACTTTAGTAAAATGGTAAAGCGTTCTCGTTTTTTTTAGTGTCATGTTTTATCCAGCAAAGTGTAAAATTAATTCAAAGCTATTTGTTTGTTATTATTATTTTGTAGGTTCTTTATCTTTTTAAGCTTCATATTTTTTTCTGCATAGCGGAACACACAGAGGGAATCTAGCATTCATAAAAATCGTTTCTCACGCACCTTGAGATCTTGTGTGTTTAGTGGTGGCCCATATAACTCAACGCCGTGTTTACCAGAAAACGAAAAGAATTAATTAATCGGGAAATGGGAATTGACATCGCTTTCTCCGTAAAAAGCTGTGCCACTGCGCTACAAAAGATCCGATCTTTGTGTATGTCGTTTATGGAGCTTCAGCACGTAGCTTATTTTGCATGGACTATAAAACGTAATGTCCCAATTTTTCCAGCTTCTGTAGTAATTTCATGAAATTCTGAGCTTTATTGTTCCTCTATACTTCCCAGCTATTTAAGTTTTATATATATTTATATCTGTATATTGTCACTTTGGTCGTGAACAGAATCAAGTCAAAAATTATGCATAAGTAACTCACCTGCCCAAAAATGATGACTCGGCTCCTACAACCCTCAAAAAAGGTTTAATATACTATTTATTTAAAAACCATAGCTTTGACACATATATTATATAAAAAAATATGTTTATTCTCACAAAATCCTTATATAAGAATGCCATCCAGCCTAGCAGCTAACTAGATTATAAATAAGCGACTTTTTACGATAAGAATACATAAAATTTACGATCTCCTGCGGCCCGTAAAAGTATATTAAAACCGTCCTCTCACATAAATAATGTTTAGAACTATAAGTAATAAAGTTTGACGCGTTTCCTACTCACTTGAGCTTTTATTAAACCAAGAACTACATATTAACAACTCAGAGATTTATATTGATTTTTTTCTATTTACTGCTTATTTAAATAGCTTTTATACGTTTAGATAGACAATATAAGATAGGTGTTGGGTTCAATATCGGTACTGAATATAGAAATTAGGTATATAGAAAAAGAAAACCTAGAGGATAAGGAACTCTATTTTCTACTTTCCGTACAATCCTCCAGACATTGCTGCGTGACAAGCGGGAAAAGCGTGAAGCTATTTATTTCATTTAAATGTCGAAACCCAATACCTCAATTCTAATTAGCTTACCTAATGCGAAATATAAACGTGAGCGCTTCTTCGAGTTGATATATACGTATATCAATATTTTTTAACATTTTTAAATTGTTACTCCACACTAAGTAAAAAAAATACTTATTAAGCAAACGTATAAGTATAAGTAAAAAGTTGAACTTCCGATACGATTTGAACCCGCGCCTCTTTGGAAACCGTCCAATCGCCCTGACCAACTAAGCTATACGTTCAACGAGGAATATATGGCTTAGTGGGTTTTCTTAATAAATATTATTTAAGTATATCAACTTCAAAAGACGAGATATCTCAAGAGACCTTTGACGATATCAGCAAAATAGACAAGATTAGCAATTATAATTCTTATCACACGACTGAGATGAAGAATTGTACCAAAAGATGGAAATTCTGGGAAGACTCGGAGAACGCACGTAAAATTGCAGATGAGGGAACAAGTGGCTGAATATAGGTCTATTTGCAAGGGAAATGTGTAACCGACCTTCACTTTATAGAGTTCTGGAACGTGTTCAATGGGCATACGAGATTTATCTTATTCTTTGGTATTTCAAAGATTTTCTGGTATGGAAGTTTTTTAGAGGATATATTCTGTATTATTGTAATTTTTTTTGTAGCAATTTGTTGTTTTTAAACGCTAAATTCGGTTGTTGGAACGTTAATTAATCGTAAAGGCCGTCATGGCGCAGTTGCACTAGCTTGTGACTATAAGTGCGATGGTTGTGTGCTCAATTCCGCTCATTAGAATGAAATATTTAATATTTAAATTTCTTTGCTCTGGTAACAAGACAAAATGTTGCCTTGAGCTACGCTATTTAATATGTAAAACCTCGACCAGTGGAACGTAGGGAAAGGAGTGTCTTAACAATAATAAGAAAAACATTATTAAATTCTTAAGAAAGGATCAGTTTGATCAACGATCATTTATCTCAAATCTCAGAGTTAATATATAATATACAACTCTGACTTATTTCCTTTAACTGACCGCGCGGGCGAAGCCCCAAGTAAAAGCTAGTATTATGCTATGCGAATTTCACAATCGGTATCAAGTAAACAAAAATATTAATTATTAAAATCGAATCGAAAATTTACGATTAAATTAAAGTTACTTACCATGGAACATTAATTTAATTTAAAATGGTAACCCGAAACTAAAAAGTTGGCGATATTACGGACGTGCTTCAGAGAACAAGTAAAGTTGTTCTTCCCTCGGTTAATTTATGTGTCATTTTGTAGGATGTCGTTATTTTCCTTGTAAATGCTTCTGTTCGTCGCACTCAGAAAAAGAAATTATTATTTGATTGCCATTAATTTGTATAAACAACGCATTACATTAGAGTAGACAAAGGGAAATCTATTATAAAGACACTCTGTTCTCCACCTTCCGATCAATTTTCGAGACATTGCGTATTGAGTGGCGGAACTGACTGCCGCGCTTGTCGTGTTACCATAGAGAGAGAGAGAGGCTCTCTTTCTCTGATAACAAATCAAACGTCAAATTCATTCCCTCGAGCGGGAATAGAACTGAAACATTTACGCTTAACTCTATGTTTAGATTTAAAATTAACGAAACCCTAATTGACAGATCTATAATAGATAACTATATGAGTTTAATTGGTTAAAACGACAATATTGATACTTTCAGCAAACATTTAAATAAATAAAGAAGATCCGAATTTAATGATATTAATTACCCTATTTAATTTGTTTAACCTTGTTCGAGGTGACAACGTACGTGCTTACAGTAAAACACAGAGTTTCAGCTGTTCAAATATATTTCACTGTACTGCTGTATAATTTAAACTGCTCTAATTTGAACTTTTAGTTGTAAAGTTTTATTTCGTTTTATAGCATTATTTAATATTATTTTATATGACTTTAAATTAGTGTTAAAAATGTATTTAGAACAAACATAAAAACATATTTGAATTGTTAAAAGACACCCCGTTTCCCATTTTCCACCGTATTCTGGAGCCATTCTGCATTGAGGGGCGGAACTCAACTCCGCACTTTGCCTCGACACCAGAGCGACGGAAGAGAGGGTGAATCAAACCCACAGCCGTCGCGTTTGCAGTCAGACGCTGTGCCGTTACGCAATGACAGCCTCAATTATATCATATCACATAATATCTTCACATATTATACCTACTTAAATAAATTACCTGACGCTGCCATCTGGCTATAAGAGCTTCGGTCGATCCTGTAAAAGCTTGGTTGAGAAGCTCGCTTTACGCGTTGTAATTACAATTTTAAGAATAGAATAAAAATTTAACACAACGTCATAATGAAACTTTATATAAGTGATTTACTTTTGTTCATTACTCATTTCGTTTAAGTCCGTCGTGGTGAAGAATTTGACTGTGAACGGCGGTTGTGGGTTTCAGCGTCACTTGGGGGAATTACCTTTATAAAATATAAAGTGAAGTTGCGTCTGTCAACATGTGATGCCCTGAAATAAGCAGGAAGTGGGAACCGGAGTTCTTAGCCTTAAGTTTTTTTTTATTATATTTCTATTAAGGGCGTTATTCTCTGGTATTATCAATTGGATTTGAAAAAAATGTTTTTGTATATAATAGTCACGTTCAGTAAGGTGAACATTATTAGAGTTTTGTTGTGTATAAAAAAACCGGTCAAATGTGAGTCGTAATCGCACATCATGGTTCCCTTATCGATTTTGGGAATTTTATCCAAAATAAAAAAAAAACGAAAAAAAATCGTTGATTTTGAACCTTTATTTTTTTATGCTTCGAGGCCCTAGATTTGGAATTATGTGTATGAATTGATGTAAATTTCAGCTTGATATTTCCTTTAGGCGATTTGGGGAAAAATGGTCTTGTCAGAGGAACAGGGAGACAAACAGATGTACAACAACACGTAATCCTATAAAGGTCCCGTTTTTTTGAAATACGAAACCCTAAAGCAAAATGAAGTTAATTAAGTATAAATATTTAATTAAAACACATTTAACATTTAAAACACTGTCAAAAGAAGTGAAGTTTCGTGTCGACACGAGGCCGATGCATGTAAACGCCGCGTCAATAAAGAGATATTTTGATCAAACGTATTTAATTAAGCTTTATATTGAAATGTTGAATAAAATTGTCAATATAACACGATTTAAATTGACACCTTTTTAATACAGTTTAAGTGGTCCCTTGGGGATATATAGAGTACCGTGATAAATAATTTTGCTTTTAGGTTTTTTTTGTGCTTATATAAGTGTATGAGATTTGTAACTCTGATACAAGTTTATCTACGATCACGTTTTCGTTCTGGTTCTGGTTCTGGTTCTTGTCTTGTTTTTCACATAATGGTTCTCCGCTGTCTATCGGTTTCTGTGCTGACTTTACTAAAAATATTTATTTGTAGTAATATTTTTTTTTAACATAAAAACATTATGATTTATTATTAAACTTGGTAAATCAGCCACTATTGCTTTTTTGCTTCCACAAAAACAACCATTTCAGGCACCTATAGTCCTGGTTGAAAGAACAGACTTTTTAGCATTAAGCTTGCCTTATTAAGCAAAATTAATAAAAAATATTTAATAATTTATCTTATAACTGCAATGAAATAAAATTTATTTATTATATTTTATAATATGTTTTAAAAATACGTGTAAAATGTAACAATTTCTTCATGTAATTCCTCTAATATTCGTCATCGATGTTAGTCACAGCGCTACATTAACTCGATACAATGGGCACGCTTACGGTCAGAAATCATTTGATCAAATCTCTAAGGCGTCGTCTTGATTAATACTGGGATGCTTTTGTTTTGCTTCACTACCATTAGGGATGGACAGACACGCTAATTTTTAAATTGAAAATATAGTATGTAAAGTTTTTTAAAAGATTTAAGCGATACATAATATTTTCTATCTCTATGTACACGTTTTTAAAATAAAGCCTGAGTATCTGAAATTCTATTTTAATTGAAGCCTCAACTACGAATGACGACTCTTAGTAAAAATTAAAAAGAAATGCTGAAAAAAACGAAGTTTCAATAGAAAGGAAAGTTGCAGTTCAATTTTAAAAGGTTCTCATCAGTTCCAAAGTAGAGCAATAAAAGTGTAGCTATTTGATTTATTTATACCAATTAGCGCTTGTAATCTTGAGACCTTTCTGTACTTTCTAATACCAATTAAAATGGCGAAGGTAAAGTGAAATAAAATAATTGTTTCTTAGATATCTTATTTAATTGTTTAATGTTATTTGTTATTGTAGAATTAGAATAGAGATATCATATGACAAAACTTTTATGTAACTAAGTGACAGACAGTGAAAGTACAACTGAAACTGGAAACTGGAAGCGCGGCGTTGAACGATGAAATTTGCCATGCTCTTAGTGAAATGTTGGGAAGTGCTTTAGGAAAGTGCTAAGAAAGGATTTTAGGAGAAGGGGAAAAAAAATAATTTTACAAAGCACTCAAGATGTATATCCAGTGATAGGATCAATGTCATGTATTGTCTTAACAAAGCGGGTAAATGAAAATTATTTAAATAGGTATACTCGTTATCTAAGAACGGGGATCGATCCCACAACCAGTTCTTAGAGTTTGCCAGGATGGCCTTTTATAATGTTTTTTTTATCTTCACTTCGACATATACCATAGTAGACAGCGGGAGACCTGAGAACCTAGTGTTAAGATATTCCGTTCTCATAAATACACTGACGTTCCCTACTTTCTGCCCAATTCTCAAGGCGCAAATTGAATTGTTACCAGATCAATTGAACCCACAACCGTCGGTTTTACAGTCACGCCCTTATGCCACCGGTCCGCAACGGCCTCAATATAAAGTAAACAAGAGGATAAATATAAAAAAACTCCCTATAATTACATTAATTAATTGAAAGCCTTTGGACGTGACAACGAAACCAGCTGAATACTAATTTAAATTTTCTTTCGGAAGTGAATAATATTATACTCATATATATATATGTATTTTTTAAGTGAAATATACTAAACTCTATAGTCTTTTTTTAAGCTTCGCCTCCTTCCAATTATTTTTTTATCAATCTATGCAAGAAAATATTGCAATGTTGTTTTGATCTACTTCTTGGTCGGCTCTTTGGGCGTCTAGATCGACTATTGGGTTGGCTCTCAAACACATGTTAGATACATGTACACGCATTAGTTATTAAATACAGTAATATGTCGAGACCGTCGTGGCGCAATGGAACAGTGCCTGATTGTTGTGAGTTCGATTCCCATTCGGGGGATATTTCCCATATTTAAAATTATTTTCATTTCCCCGCCTTGGCAAACAAGGCGTGGCGTTGAGTTCTGCTACTTTACACGCAATGTCTAAATTTGGCGGAAAGTGAGGGAGGCTGTGGATTAAAAAGGTTCTCTCTATCCTCATGTTGTTTATTTATTTTTTTATAATGTTTTTTTTTTTAATTTCTCAAAACTTCTGGAAGAACGGGAAAATACGAGATTTTTTACTCTCTTCATTTTGACTGACACTTTTGTAAATAGAATCATCATGTTTTTATTCTGGACTGTTTTATAATTTTATCTCTTTCAAAAGAGACTAATTGCACATTCATGCAGTTTAAAGAGAATAATTGAAACCATTAAAAATGTTGCCAAAACAACGCGTGATTGGATTTTGTTTGAGGCTTTTGAAAAATGGCCGACTGTTGATTCGCCCTTTGACGGGTTTGTTACGGAGACTGGACTCTGAATTTTATAGTCGCCGTTTTTGAATATTTATAACTAAAAAGTAATATTTTTTAACATCCGACGAAAACAGAGGTGTTATTAATTTGACGTGTCTATGTATGTGTGTCCGTATGTCTGTTTGTGGCGTCGTAGGGTCTAAACGTATCAACCGATTTTGGTTTAGTTTTTTTTTGTTTGAAAAGTGACTTGAATCTTTTTACTGGAGCGTAGAAATTAAAGTAATAAATACCTCTGCGGGATTCGAACCTACAACGCCAGTGTTGTCACCGCCAAACCCAGTCTCTATTTAAAAATAGAAAAAGAAAAATCAAAAGAACGTAACTAAAATCTAAAGAAGAAGAAAGATTTAAAATTAAACCTAATAAGGTAAAAAAAAAAACAATCAATATAAAAAAAACTTGGCCATTATTTATTTATTTTTTTATGGAAAAGGACAAGGCAAACGAGTGTTCGGGTCACCTGATGGTAAGTGATTACCGCCGTCCACGGCCCCGTGCAACACCAGAGGAGCTACAGGTGCGTTGCCGGCCTTTAAGGTGGAGATAAACGCGCTTTTTGAAGGTACCCATTTCATATCGACCTGGAAACACTGCCGCGGGTAGGCCATTCCACAGTTCCGTGGTGCATGGAAGGAAGTTCCTACGAAACCGCACAGTAGTGGATTGCCACGTATCCAGGTGGTGTGGATGATATTTCAGCTTATGGCGTACTGTGCAGTTAGAAAATTCGGCGGCAGGTAACAGGTCAAACAGTTCTTCAGAACAATCCCCATGATAAATGCGATAAAGAACGCACAGCGAGGAGACGTCTCTACGCCAAGCCAAAGTATCAAGCCTTTCACAGATTATTGGGTCCTCAACGATTCGAATGGCTCTGCGTTGTATGCGATCAAATGGTTCAAGCTGATACTGGGGTGCACCAGCCCAGAGATGAGAACATTACTCCATATGAGGCTGAACCTGGACCCTATATAGGGCCAAACGGTGTTATGGCGTGAAGTACCGTCTCGCTCTGTTGATGACCCCCAGTTTCTTCGAGGCCAACTTGGCCTTGCTTTCCAGATGATCGCGATACTGGCAGTCACTCGAAACATTACTTTAATAAAATAAACTTAACTTAGTAATGAATTCAGAATAATTCGTAATTCAAGCAAAATGATATAACTAATCAGAATTTCCAATCACTTGTGGGTTTCTTCGCGGAGTCGCCAGAGTGCGAACGTCGCGTGTAGTCTAGGCTTACGGTTAAGCTTAATGAATTAATTAAAACGTGAATCACGATCGATATATACATACAAAACGCTTTCGTATGTATATTTGTATGTTATTAGTTTAGTATGTTATTTGTATGTTATTAGTCAAAATGATATGGTTGTGAGTTCAAATCCCATTTGTGGGGTTATTTATGTTTATTAAACGACAACGAAGAAATCAAATAACTGATTGGGAATCAACCCAAAAACCGTCGCATTGCACTGACACTGTTACGGCCACTATCGTTATATTTTACTGTAGATAAATGAGAATATAGCTGAAATTAAAAAAGTTTTATTATGAATTTTCAATGAAAAATGTCAGCTGTCGTTATATGCGGGCCACAAAGAAATCTAATATAGCCGTGACAGTGAATTTTGATTCGTGAAATTGCTAGGTCGGATCGATTTTATCATTTCTGCATGTTCGTGTATTTCGAATGAGTTATCTAAACGAGTTTAATTTGATCGTGCCGGAGAGTGCGGTGGTTGGGGATTAATATTTAATTTAAAATAGCTACGCAACGACACAGCGTCGGCCTGAAAACGTGACGGGTGTAGGTTCAATTTGAGAAAATGAATACGTCGTCGGTTGGAGGTGCGGTTTCCACTCGTTGGAATTAATCACTTTTACTCCTCGCCTTAGTAAGTAGACAAACTTGTGTTTTTATCGACGAAATAAGAATGTTATTCAAGTCATTTCCCTGAGTGGGAGTCGAACCCATGACCGTCGCGTTTACCATCAGACGTTGTGCTATAGCGCCACGACTGTCTTAAAGGAATAATAATTAAATTAAAAAATTAAATCAGCTTCACGTTGTATCCCGCACACAGCAGGGTAAGCAGAGGGGACCTAGTGTTAAGACACTCCGTTCTCCACTTTCTGCCGAATTGGAGGCATTGCGTGTTGAGTGGCAGAACTCAACGCCGCACTTTGCCTCGACACCACAGCGAAGAAATGGAAATATAAATTTAAGTAAATATTTCATCTCCTCAAGTGGGGATCGAACTTACAACCAGTCGCGTTTACAGTCACACTCTGTGCCCCTGCGGGAAAAATGAAAGGTGTCGAGCATTTTCGGAAATTCAGGCATAGTTTAGCCAGAGCCTTTTCATTTGATACCTTTTAAGACTGTTATTTTTTAGGATTGAACCACAAATGTATAGTTTTGAGATTTTTTTATAAGCCAGTAGGTACTACCTTTATATGCTAGGTGCCAAATTTTATATTGCTAGGTTAACCGGAAATACTCTATTCATTTCGATTCCCTTTATAGTGTCTAAATACGCGTTTTATTATTTAAGGCTATTTTTTTTTGTATTTAACGACTAATATATAGTTTTCAGATTTTTTCCTAAACTAGTACTACCTGCAGATGGTAGCTGCCAAATTTCATAATTCTAGGTTAACCAGAAGTGTCCTATTAATATTGATTCATTTTATAGTGTATTTTGCTATATAAACAGCCATATCTTTTTTTAGTAAATGTATGTGAAACACGTTTTTTTTTTCAGGAAATCATGGAGCCGTAGATTTAGGTATTTGGTTGGAATTTCACCTCGATATCACTAAGCGTTCCTGAGATAAAGGCTCTTGACAGATAGACAGATAGACAGACAAACAGACAGACGGACAACATGGGTTGGACACGGACATCTTATAAGGGTTCATTTTTTCTTTAAACAGTACGGAAGCCTAAAAAGAAATATATATTTGTAACACCCAACCCATTTAAAAAGTTTGATCGACCGGGGATTATTTAAGTTGAAGACTCAAGTTAGTGATGTTACTTATCGGTTCAAAGTTTCTTCGTCAGTTCCATTCAAAGTTTTGCTGTTGCTATTATGTTTGATATTACATTACACGGCTATAGTTAACGAGCGTGGAGTTTACTGTAGTTCTATTTTTAGGCGATTACGAAAGGTGAAGATATTTTTTTATTGTGCTACTAAAATAAAATTCTTCTAAATAGAATGTTTAGAATGAATAGAATGTTTTAACTTAATCTCTCTATTCTACTTAAAATAAAAAAAAATATTCCAAATCGAAGAATTGAAATAGTTAATAGTATCGTTTTTTCGCTCTGGTAACAAGGCAAAGCGCTGCATTGACTTTTGTCACTACACGCGCAAAAGTGCAGCAAAAGTGGAAAATGAAACGAAGTGTCTTAACACTAGATTCTCCACTCCCTTTGCCTTTGTAATAAAAAAATGACTTTGATAACTTATCAATTACCTTAGGTATTGTATTTGTACCTACTTTTCTGGAGATTAAACACATATCTAATCATCACGTTTACAGTTACATGCAGTCCCACCAAGCCACGATACGACAGCGTCTATTAGAAAACCAAAAATCTTATAAATATATTAAATTTTATTTTGAAAGGCAGTCATTTCCACCTATTACACATATAAAGAGAATGAGTTACGTCAATTAAACATATTCCACTTCTCGTGTTGACAACAAACTTGGCTTCTTTAATTGAGTCATTTCAACATTTTGTATAATAATTATAATGACAAAAGCTAAATTAAATTGCTTGTACGTTGTTATTTTGACGATGGTGATTATTTTGTTTATTAAATAATCTGTTATGGAGGCCGTCGTGTCGCTGGGGCATAAAGGTGCAACTATTATAGGTTCGATTCCTATCGAGCTTCGGAGAATGAAATA
Organism: Heliconius himera; assembly: GCA_021202915.1. Taxonomy (NCBI): domain Eukaryota; kingdom Metazoa; phylum Arthropoda; class Insecta; order Lepidoptera; family Nymphalidae; genus Heliconius; species Heliconius himera. The sequence goes on along the minus strand of JAJHJA010000510.1, from coordinate 114,229 downwards.
TTTAACATTTTTGTTTCCTCGCTCTTGAAACGAGGCATAGCTCAGCGTTGAGTACCGCCACTCAACACGCAATGCATTAACAATTGGGAAACGAAACTGGCTGGAGTGTCTTAACACTAGGTTCTCAGGTTACTGCTTACACTGCTATGTGTGGAATACAGCTTGAAACCAAAAAAGTATATTTTTTTATGAAATAGTAGACGTAGTGAGTATATTTTGCCTCTATCCTAGTCTATATTCATATAATGAAGGTGAAAAGTTTGTTTGGTTAAAGACGGTAATCTCAGAAACAACTGGTCCTAATAGAAAAACTATTTTTATCTTTTAGAGCGATGAAGTTATCATAATTAAAATATAATTCCTCCCTCGAATTGGAATCAAGCCCAAAAACCATTGCGTTTATCATCACACTTTTCCACTGGGCTACAATGGCCTATAATACATTTACAATAGAAAATGTCTTTAGTATCGCGAGTAAAAATATCTATATCCCACTTTTGCATTCCACTAAATCCACGGCGATACTAAAAGTAGAGTACGCCTCAAATAAGCAAGCGCCCGAGGCGACACTGACATAAGAATGTGTAGCGTTTAAACGATTGCCTTTGAAACCAATCGAGTGAAGGCTGGATCTGATTTAGCAGGTCGTATAAAAATCGATTTTAAAGGGAATGAAAGAAATAAGTTTTGTGTTTTCTTTCAAGAATGAGGTCACGGCTTCTCTTTTTTTTAGCGTAATACTGTATCCCGTATATTGCAAGGTAAACAGAGGGAACCTATAGTAAAGACTGGAGCCTTTAGTACCTTTCGTTCAATATTCGAAGTATTGCATTCTGAGAGTGGGATCTCGACGCCGGTTTCTCCGGCTTGGTCTTGTTACCAGAATTGAACTTGTGTAACGAAATGAAAATAATTCATTCCCCCGAAAAGAAATCGAATCCCCAAATTTTTGTTTTTATAATCAGACGCCACAATGGTCTTAATTATGTTGCCATAATAAGTAATTCACTAGTCATTACGATTGCATAATTAAAGGTTGTAGGTTCAATTCTAAGTCGAGGTAATTTCATTTTATTGTTTTCAATAAAACAAAGCGTAGCGTAGAGTTTTGCCATTAATCATTGCTTGTCTGGAATTTAGGCAGAAAGGGGATTCTAAATTATTGGAAGGTTTATATCACAAAAAACGCATATGTCCACATTATAAAGAGAATCAAAATTAATAAGGTACTTCCGGTTTCGGCACGGTTTCTAGAATTGTAAAATTTGGCAGCTAGCATCTACAGTTAGTAGTATTAGGTCAGGAAAAAATCTGAAAATTCCACATTTGTGTTTAATCCTAAAAAATAATAGCCTTAAAAGGGGAGCAAGCAGGGGGGGCGATTTGGTATTAAAACTGCTAGTTCAAGTGACGAATCAGATGACAGTGCTCTGGCTAAGCAGAGCTTGAATTTCAGAAAACGAAACCTTCAATTTTTGTACAGAATCCTCGGTGAGTGAGTCCGACTCGTGCTTGTTTGATTTGATTAGTAAAAATAAAATAAATCAGCTTTACGCTGTATCCCGCACACTGCAGGGTAGGCAGAGGGAACCTAGTGTTAAGATACTTCTTTCCTCACTTTCTGCCGAATTCTGGAGGCATTGCGTGTTGAGTGGCAGAACTCAACGCCGCCCTTGTCCTCGACACCAGAGCGAAGAAATGGAAATATAAATTTAAGTAAATATTTCATCTCCTCGAGTGGGGATCGAACCCACGACCAGTCGGTTTTACAGTCACACTTTGTGCCACTGCGCCACGGCTGGCCTCGGCGGCTGGATATGATTAGTAGTATAAATATATCTCAACAATATTACTATACCAACCAATCCATTAAGATGTGTCTCAGATATAAAGCGATTTTTAGTAAAATATGTCTAAACCAGTAAATAATTATTAGTAAATAGTTTTTAACATAAAATATAACATCATGATATGTATATTGACACATTTATTACGCAAACTAATGACATTTTCATTAATTAACTTTCCAAATGTTCTCTTTAAAATTTTGTATTTTTTAATTAATTTGGCAATTTTGCTTACGTAAAATTTATTATTTGCTTGTTTAGCTTAACTTTGTGTCCTCTGTGTAGAAAGGCACGATCCAATTTTTTTTTACCCTGAATTCTGCATGTTGAGTGACGGAGCTCAACGCCGTGCTTAGCCTTGATACTGGAGCGAGGAACCGAAAGTATTAAATATTTCATTCCTCCAAGTGAGAGATGAACGCACGCCTTGGCACGCTTGTGCCTCCATAATTAATCTTCTTTAAATTTGTATCTCAAATCATATACTTGGCGACATTTCCTTTTAACTTACTAATTATATCTTCTAAAGAGGTACTTAAGGAAAATTGTTTTTTTCTTGTTCCCTTGAACTCCACGTGTAACTTGCACATGAAATCTTAATGTTAAATTTATTTCAGTTCTTGGGCGATACTGTATGCGGGATACAGCTTTCCCGCAGATTAGGTATAGTTCAACGCTTTGTCTTCTTACAAAAGCCAGGATATGACAAAATTTCATTCCCCCGAATGGGAATCGTATTCTAAGCCGACAGTCCGTTCTTTCTTCCGTTCGTCCGTTCGGTCATTATAAACCGAGAGACTACCCTCAAAATTTATGTGTTTACGAGTATATATATATATATATATATATATACGAAAGTATAATGGTATAAAAAAATTAAATCTGATCTCATTTGTAATTGCTACTCAACCTCCTTGATTATCGTCTGACACTTTTCCACTACGCCGATGGCCTTGTCACATTTAAAAAAAGCTTTTAAATGTCTTCTGTCGAGTAAATCTAGTTTATCTTGACTCTTAGGAGTACTGATATCTATAATTTTTTTCTTTTTGTTTTAGCTTCATGCTATATTCTGCACATAGCAGAGTAGGCAGAAGGAACCTGGAAACCTAATTTTAATACACTTCATTGAATTACGAAACTCAACTTGTTACCAAAGCGAAGAAATGAAAATATAAAATTCATTCCCCCAAGTGGGAACCGAACTCACAACCGTCACGTTTACATTCACAAGCTTGTACTCCTAGGCCTCAACCATAGATTTACTCTAGAATAGGCAATATATTGAACAACTTTTCTACGTATATTTATATTGCGATGTTATTTTGAGCCTTCCTTATATCCATACACTTACTTACGTCAGTGAGGCGTAGACTGGACCGCACCTAGCTAATTAATAACAGGTGTTTGTTGTTTACGATCAACACGTGTTGTAGGGCATCTTTAATTTATAGAACTTCTAATGAGTAGGTTCCATAGGATTAATTAAATACTGATTGGAAAAGCGTCGAAGCTTAATTGCTTTCGTGTTTTTTATGGAATTAATTATTTTTATTTTGTCTTTCTGGTAATATATGACATAGCGCAGCGTTCTGCGAGTCAACACGCAATGTCTTCGAGACATTGGGTAGAAGGTGCCACACGGAGTGTCTTAACACCAGGTTTGCTTTGCCTAACCTGCTATATGTGGGCTACGCCGTGAAGCAAAAAAAAATCTATTTTACTTACAAAATATAGAAAAAGATAAAAAATTAAAAAATAATATAATAAGTAAAAAAAAATACTTATTTAGAATACGTATAAAAATTTGAACATAGCGGGACTCCAACCCAGTAGGTGCCTACTGGAAACCGACCAGTACCAGAAAGGAACGTATGCTAGTAGTCAGAGCGCCTGGTCGGTTTTCAGGAGGTGCGGGTTGTGGTCCCGCTAGATTCAAATTTTTATACGTTTTCTAAATAAGTATTTTTCTATCCTAACTGTGGAATATAACTTTAAAAAAGTTTAAAAATGTATAATAAGCTATTTCACGTTTTAAAAAAAAACAAAACGTATAAAATTAACTTTTAAATACTAGCAAATGTCGCAAAATAAGTTATTTTTCGTTGATATAGTTAGAAAACTCACAACATCACTTCAAACATAACTGATGTGCACAAAGTTATATATGAAATGTTCTAAATAAGCGCACGTCCGTATTTCATAATCATACGTTCTGTGAATGCGGAGGTATTTTCATGCTATTACTTTGAATACCAGATTTATCTCTAGAATTTTATGGTAAAGGCGTAATTTAATGTAGTTTTGATAAGTAGATACGTTTAAAGTGAAGAAGAGACTGGTCGTGGCGCAGCGGCACAAAGTATGACTGTAAAACCGACTGGTTGTGGGTTCGATCCCCACTCGAGGGGATGAAATATTTAATTAAATTTATATTTCCATTTCTTCGCTCTGGTGTTGAGGGCAAAGCGCGGCGTTGAATTCTGCCACTTAACACGTAATGCCTCCAGAAATTGGCAGAAAGTGGTCTTACACTAGGTTCCCTCTGCCTACCCTGCTGTGTGCGGGATCACAATGCGGTAAATGGACGAATTGCTCAACTTCACGCCAACCGATATCGATGATTCTATTTTTGTTGGAAAGGACTTCAAGGGTAGTTTGATGAGAGCTTCGTTAGATTCTGATTGTGGGATCTAGATGAAGACGGTTCTTTTTTGTTAATAATTATAATAGTATATTAACATAAGTTCAGAATATTAGTTGTGGCCAGTCGTGGCTCAGGTTCACAAGCGAGTGACTGTAAACGCAACTATCTATCTACTCTACACTCTCTCTACTCTTCTACATGCGGAAAGTTAAAAAAAACATAGTTCAAAAAGGAAAAAAAACCTTCACAAATTTGTGTTTTCCACTTTCATTTTTTTTATTTTATTTTTTTTTATAATTTAATTTTTTTTACAGAGTAGATAGAGCGAAAAAATATAAATAAATATATTAAATATTTTATTTCACCCAGTGGGAATAGAACCTACAACTGTCGCGTACGATGGCACCACGCCTCGTGCCACGACGACCTCTGAGGACCTCTTAATTTTATGGCGGTTACGCTATTTTATGAAGGTTATTTTTTATGATTTATTATATAAAAAGATTATAGAAGCGGTATAAGAAACAGAAATTATACCTAACCTTCAGAGACACTAAATAACCTCGCAAGAGAACTTTGCATAAAAATCTAGCTACAATGTATGTATCTACAGATGTGTAGGTAAAATCAAAATTGAAAACTTAAAGCAGCATCACGCTGTATCCTGGACATAGCAGGGTAGGCAGAGGTAACCTAGTGTTAAGACACTCCGTTCCCCACTTTCCGCTGAGTTCAGGAGTTTTAATTCTCTACCCTAAAAAATAAATATAAATGTAAATAAATATTTAATTTTGTCGAGTGGGGATTGAACCCACAACCAGTCGCGTTTACAGTCACCCTTTGGTCCCCTGCGCCACGCGTATAGGTATGGTACGGTATAATGTAATGTAAATATTACCAACAAAATTATGTGACAGTATGACCCTAAATTAAGTTACTACATCTTACTTTATCAGCAGGAAATCCTTCGTACTAAATAAATTCTATTTATTCTCGGCATATGTCGGTTTCTTGGGCAAATCTTGAATACATTCAAGGTATTATTTGTATATATGTAGGTACATGCGTAGAGTCGATGTTAGGCCAATGAGAAAATTGAAAGGACATTTAGAAGAAGGAAGAATTGCGAAAAAGCTATACATTTCTTATATCTTTAAATATTCTTGTTTTTATAGGTTTAAGCACGCAGAGTTTTTAAAATTTTGGGAGTATTGAACGCGGAAGCACTTACTAATTAACTTATATGGTAAAAAATATCTTTTTAATGAACTTATATGGTGCGAGATATGGATGGATAAGCAAGCAACTTTTCTTTTTCCTCACATAGCAGGGTAGCCAAAAAGGAACCAACTTTGTTAAGACACTCCATTCTCCAAATATTGCGTGTTGAGTGGCGCGAAATAGCCTTACCGAAGAAAAATAAAAATAATACACTACTCCGAGTGTGAATCGGATCGTACCATCGCATTTACAGTCAGACGTTATGTTTAGTTCACGCTATATCAGCAGGGTAGGCTAAGAAAACCTGGGAACTTGTTGTTAAGACACTCCGTTCTCATTAACATACTTCTGTTTCCCACTTTCTAGTGAATCCTAGACGCAATGCGTGTTGAGTGGCGAAACTTAACGCTGAGCTGTGTTTGTGTTTGACTGAAGCGTCTGAACCCAACACAAACAAGCAGGATTTTTGGGCAGTACAGCAGTGCTGCGCAAAAAATCCTGGCATCTTTTCCTATACTTTATAATGAACTCAAAGTAACTTCAAAGGAAATTTTATAAGTTTTTTTACTTTTTTAGCACCAGGTCACCTTCAGAAAGTTTGTCCTTTCCATTTATCGTGTACGACAAAGCTTGCGTGAAATTGACTGTAAATTTTCCGGTCGCTTTGCTTCGAGTAGCTCAATAGATTTCAATATCATTTTTTTCATCGAGTGAAATCTAAATAAAAATCAGTTTCACACTATACGCCGCATACAGCAGGGTAGGCATTGGGAACCTAGTGTTAAGACACTCTGTTCCTCACTTACCGCGGAACTTTTCAAGGGATTGCGTGTTCAGTAGCGAAACTCGGCGTCGGGTTTGTTGCCTTGGTGCCCAGAGCCAAATTTTTTTTTTTCGCGGGTAGACACGAAAGTGCATAGACGTGTTTTAGCAGCTCTTGATTTTTTTTTTATTTATTTAAATTAATAACTATTAATATATGTGTTAAAAGTTAAACACTTGTGCTTAAGTTGACTAGAACTTCACTTTCCCACAAAATTTTGCACGATTCTTTTAAATATGGAAACACCTACAGAAAAACTTCTCAAAAGCATGGATGAACTCTCCACTATGTTTTCGTCTCGTATGGGTGAGTTTGAGAAAACCCTCTCTCAGCCTAGCTCTGCGGTCCCCACACCTTCAGTAAAAGCTTTGACTTCCGATTTTTATACCTTTAAAGCTTTTGTGTGGAAGACACTTAGCCTTCTGAAGTCTCAAGTTGAACTACTTGTACTGGGAATGGACCGCTTGGAGTCACAATCAAGGAGGAAGGTGCTTTTGCTTCATGGCATTAGAGAAGAAAAGGACGAGGATGTGTTGCGAAAGACAATAGAATTATTATCCGGTCACATGAAGTTGTCTGACGTTAAATCCACCTCAATCGATTTATGTCATAGACTCGGTACTAAAAAGAATTCTGCCAGGCCTGTACTCGTTAGGTTTTCAAGTCTACAGTTACGATCCAGCGTGTGGAAGGCAAAAACCTTATTAAAGGGTACCAAAGTAACGATGACAGAATTCTTAACGAAATCTCGGCAAGAGGTTTTTGTATCAGCACGGAAACACTTTGGTATAAAGAAATGTTGGTCAGCTGACGGTATAGTTGTGATATTACTTGCTAATAAATCGAAAGTGAAAATATCTTCGTTGTCAGAACTTAAACGGCTAATTGTACAAAATCCATTAGAGAAATATAAAGAAAACAACAAACCGGACAGCTGATTTATTTATACCATCTCAATTTAGACGGGTTACATGTAATAGTTTACTTACCAATTTCTTTTTTTTCTTTTTTCATGTTTATCCGACTATAATATATATAAGGTACACTCACTTACTTTCTTTTTTATTTTTTTTTGTTTTGTTGTTTTGTCAAATCTTTAAAATTTTAAACTTATTTTATTAAAAATGTGATAGGCATTTGTTTGATAATATTTCTATACTATACATTTGATTTGTGTCAACTATGTATGTCATAGAATGTAAATTATACAGATAATAGTTTGAAAGTGATTGCTCGTTGTATTACTATAATTGTCTTTGTTCAAATAACTTTTAAATTATTTATTTTTAGCACACATATATATATACTGCTCATACGCATGGATATATGTAGATATTGTTTTTTTCGTATTGTTGTTGTTTATAAATTTCAAACTTTTTTTTTTGTAATGATAATCATTACAGTAACTCTTTAAACGTGTAAATTAATCTGAGTCAACTTGTGCACGTGGATTTGAAATTATTAGTTTTTATAGTTTTATATTATTTGATATTATATTATAATTTACTTATTTTTTATATTTATAAAAGTATATCTTTATATTTTTTTATTATATAATATATATATTTTTATATACGTTAAAAAAATATGAATATTGATGATGAGTTCTTTTCCTGTTCATCTAGCAGCTGTGATAGTATTGATAGCAAAAACACATCTTTTTCAGATACTGAAACCCTTGTAGATAAGCTGTCATCTATTTTTAATATTCCTTCAATTTCTTTTTCCTTGGTGCATATCAACGCGCAGAGTATACCTGCTCACTACAATGATCTTCTCACATCCTTTGGCTCTGGCATAGTCGATTGTATTCTTGTCTCTGAGACCTGGTTAAAGCCATCCCTTTCCTCTGCTTGCTTTTCCCTTCCAGGTTATCAACTATTCCGCAATGACCGCACTGAGCGGGCTGGTGGTGGCGTTGGTATTTACCTTCGCAACAACATTCCTGCCAGTGTCGTCTCCTGCTCTCTTAATCAACCTATAGGGTGTCTTGAATATCTTTTCGTAGAAATACAACTACGTCATAAAAAAAATCTCGTGGGAGTTTTATATTCCCCAAATGACAAAGTTAATTATTTTGGAGATTTGGAAGATGTGCTTGAGAATCTTACACCTCAGTATGAGCATATAATTTGTATGGGTGACTTAAATACGTGCCTGTTAAAAAATGATTCTCGAACTAACCTGTTTAAAGCTATTAATGAATCATACAACTTACATATTTTACCTATGTCGTCCCCTACTCATTTCTTTCCTAATTGTAGGCCTTCTCAGATTGATATTATTTCTGTCTCTAACCCAAACCTTGTTATTTCTCACGGTCAAATGTCTGCTCCTTTCTCCTTCCACGATTTAATATTTCTCTCATATAAATTACGCCCTCCCAGGGTTAGAGGCAAAATTTTTCTTCAGCGCAATTTTAAGCATATGGACATGGCACGCCTTAGAGAAGATATGGGAAACATCGACTGGTCACCCATAATGTCATTAACCAACATCGATGACATGGTGGAATATCTAACTACGGAACTGATTAATATTTACAATATTCATGCCCCAGTAAGACCAGTTCGAATGAAACATGCACCTGCCCCATGGTTAACGTCTATTATTAGAAGAAGCATGTCTAAACGTGACAAAGCGAAGGCTAAAAATAGAAAATATCCCAGTGAGGCAAATCTCGCAACCTATAAAAAACTACGCAACATTTGCAACAGAATGTGTAGGGATTCCAAACGTCGCTATATTCACAAAACTATTCAGAATCTCTGTCAAGCTAAAGTTTGGAGGTTCTTAGAGTCGCTGGGTGTAGGTAAAACCACTGAACGTCATCAAACTTCAGTGGATCTTAATATCTTAAACTCCAATTTCACTTCACCTATTTTAAATATACATTCTGAAATAAAATCACAGACACTTGCTTTTTTATCTCGTATTAACCTCCCAGGCTCGACTCCGTTTTCTTTTAGAACTGTATCCGAGGAGGAAATCAAGAAGTATATCCATTCCATCTCCACTAAAGCCGTCGGAAGTGACAATCTCAGCCTTGAGATGATTCTTCCTGTGTTGGAGATCATTGCACCAGTGGTTACACACATTATAAATTTTTCACTGTCATGTAATGTCTTTCCTTCACAGTGGAAGAATGCTTACGTTGTTCCATTGCCTAAAACCTTGAATCCCACCTATGCCACTGATTATCGTCCTATATCCATCCTGCCTATCTTCTCCAAAGTCCTTGAAACCATCGTTTACAATCAACTCCATTCCTATCTTTCCTCTAATAATTTACTTTGTCCATACCAATCTGGTTTCCGCCCCTTCCACAGCACAGTTAGTGCGCTGCTGAATATTACGGAGGACATTCGGGGTGCCATGGATAACACCAAGCTCACTGTAATGGTACTACTGGATTTCAGCAGCGCTTTTAACTCTGTTAATTTTGATATACTTCTTGCTACGCTCCGTGCAGTTAACATACCATCCTCCGTTATCTCTTGGTTTCACTCATATCTTACTGGTCGCCGGCAATGTGTGATAGCCAATGATACCACTTCAACTTGGCTAGATCTCAATGCTGGTGTTCCTCAAGGCGGCGTTCTTTCTCCACTTCTCTTTTCTGTGTTTATTAATAATATCTCACAAGTTATTTCTTCTCCCTACCATCTGTATGCAGATGATTTGCAGTTATATCAACATGGCTATTTAAACGAACTGCCCGAGATAATTAGTTTTTTGAACGACAACCTAACTGCTATCCAAAGATGGAGTGATTCTTTCGGTCTCGCGGTAAATCCAAAAAAATCACAAGCAATTATAATCAGCAGTAGCCGACTTAAAAGCAGAATCAATTGGGATTTGTTGCCTAATATTATGTACTCTGGAGTTACAATTCCATATTACGATAAAGTGAAGAATTTGGGCTTAACTATCGACAGCAACATGACTTGGACATCTCATATTAATGAAATAAGTAAACGCATGCATTTCTCTTATCATTCTCTTAAGCGTCTCCAATACTTCCTTCCTCATAAGACCAAAATTATGCTAGCGCAATGTCTTCTCCTGCCAATTCTTGACTATGCCGACGTCTGCTATTTGGATGTGACTGAGGAGCTACTTATCAAATTAGAGCGTCTTCAAAATCTTGCAATTCGTTTTATTTACGGTTTACGTAAGTATGATCACGTCTCTCAGTTTCGTGCTCAGCTTAAGTGGCTCCCTATCCGACTTCGCCGTGATATGCATATCCTATCTTTCCTGTTTAAGATACTCAACTACCAAAATTTTCCTTCCTATCTGCGTTCCCGATTTAAAATCCTTCCTAGTCCCACTCGCTCAAGGAGATCATGTGTCACTCCGACGCTTGAAATTCCCAAGACTAACACAAAATTTATGCAAAAGTCTTTCTCCGTACAGGCTGCATTGCTTTGGAACAAGCTTCCTAAGTCTATCCAACAAAGCTCATCTATAGTGTCCTTTAAAGCATCATTAAAAAAGCATTTTATCAAAGAATTAGACAGTACTTATCATTGAAGTTTGAAGAAAAAAAAAGAACTTTATAATTATATTAGTATTAATGTATTGACGATGTAATATGTATGTATTTTATATATAATATGTATGTATTCATGTATGTATGTATGTATGTGTATGTAGGTATATATTTTTTTTAATATATCATATTTATGTTAAAAAATCTTTCCGAAAATTGCACAATTTTGTCATCCCGCTATTTGTTTATTTCACCCACTTCCACAGGTTGACTGGAAGAAATCTCTTTTAGAGATAAGTCCACCTTTGTTAACTTAATTTCTGTAACTTTATTTTATTTATTTTTTTTATAGTGCAATAAAGAATATATATATAAAATATGAAAATATTACGAAATAGTAATTCATTCCCTTAAGTGAGGATCGAACCCACGACCGTCGCGCCATGACGGTTTCGAACGAATGACATTTAAAATATACCCAATAAAGATTAATATAATAAATTACAATATGACCTTTTTTGTTTCTAACAATTATTTTTATAATCATAATAACGAACCGACAATGGAAAAAAATTGCTGAACCATTAACTTTCATAAATTTCAATTGAGCGTTTTCTTTTTAAGATTGAATTGTTCTTTATTTATTCAGGACTAGCGGCCCGCCCACGGCTTCGCCCGCTTAAAATACATGATTATTTAATAAGCAGAATTGATTGACAACTATAATAAAATAAATAAATAAATCAGCTTCACGCTGTATTCCGCACACAGCAGAGTAGGCAGAGGGAACCTAGTGTTAAGACACTCCGTTCCCCACTTTCTGCCAAATTCTGGAGGCATTGCGTGTTGAGTGGCAGAACTCAACGCCGCGCTTAACCTTGACACCAGAGCGAAGAAATGGAAATATAAATTTAAGTAAATATTTCATCTCCTCGAGTGGGGATCGAACCCACAACCAGTCGGTTTTGCAGTCACACCTCGTGCCGCTGCGCCACGACTGGCCTCACACCCTATAATAGAATGACAAACAAATATAAAGACAACATACAACAACATATATAATATAAAGACAACTATAATGACTTCTAATATGATTTTTTGTTACTTTAATCTGTAATATTCTATTACTAGCGACCCGCTCGCGGCTTCGCCCGCTTTAACTACTGAATTATTCATATAATGTACCTATGTTTGCAAAGCACTTAAGATTACTAATGTGAAAATTATTGAAACCTTAATGCAATCCGCATTTAGCTCCTCGTAGCTCCAATAAGAATGTTCCAATTGTTTAAAAAAATACACACCTGAACAAATGACACAAACAACAGAAAACTTAAACGAAAGAAATTATAAACAACAGACTACCTACTATTCTCTTACCCAAAAATACTTAAACGAAAGATGTAACCAACAATGCCGCGACGAAATACATTATAATTATTGGATAACTCCAAAATACGTGCAATCGCTTCTAAATTTACTTTGCTATAGACCCAGGCACAGAATTGAAGCATTCTCTCGTCCATCTCCGTAGTAGCTCCGAACGACATCTGGGCGTTGGTTCCATGGCCGTGGTCTCAAGCGATAACCTGCTCTAGAGCAGACACAGAGAGAGGCGTGCGGGACGGGATTGGAAAGATTATCAAATGCCATCTAGGCGGTCAACTCAGTCAGGTGAGACCCTTGGTTTCCTGAGGGAGGCCCAGCTTAAACGACCAAGGATCAATGCAAGGCTCATGAGTCGCATTTGGAGGAGGATAGAAAGTCCCTCGGAAGTCATCTGACGTCTGACCTCGGATATGCCACGGAGTGCTGCTCCTTAGGTGCAGGTGACCCGATACATTGGCGCAGCGGAATGCGTTGGACGCGAGACGACCAATGTGTACCTCCAGGCTTTCTATTTTTAGGTTGCGGTGATGCGTGGTGTTTCTCACGTAGTATGGCGCCTGCGTCACTCGACGGAGGATGAGGTTCTGGACCACCTGCAGGATTTCTCTTTGTGTGATACTCGCTAGGGCGATTTGATGTCATCAGTGTATAGTGCGTAGAGAGCAGGTGACAAAATGCTGCCCTGGGGAAGAACGGCAACGATCGAGTCGCTGCTATACCTCGAACTCTTAACTCTCAAGGAAAAATGTCCTGTCACTGAGGCAGGGAGGCAAAGACATGCGCGACGTGCTGGGGGGTGCCGGCTCTGAGCACTTAATGAAGTAGGTCCGGGTGCCAGACGTGGTCGAATACGCGTACTACGTCGAAGAAGACTGCTATTGGTCTCTCCTTTCGGTTGATCGCTGTTACGGCGTAGTGTAACCAGAGTAGTATACCCGCTCGCCAAACTGCTCGCTTCATGGGTGGATGTGCGCCTGGAGAAGTGAGAGGAATAACTTCTCGGACAGCTTGGAGACCGCGCAAAGGAGGGTTATAGATCGGTACCCCTCAGGCTGCTATGGGCTCTTCCCAGCCTTGGGCAACATGATGAGCAGGCCCTCCTTCCATGCCCGGGGAAGCTAGGCGGGTGCGGCGGATCCATTTTTATAAGCAAAATATCGAGGGCGCGGGAGGAAGCGTGGAGGTCGGCGAGCCGCTACACAGCAAGAATTTTTTAGTATCGTAATTTCAAATCTGTGCTACTAATCAACATTTTGATCTACATTAAATGGCCAAGATAAATAATATACTTATTTATACACTGAGAGTAAGGGATAACATGATTCGATATAGCTTTTCTCTAAAACTATTTGTAATTTCGAAATATGATTAATGAAGGTAATCTCCACTAACAATTCAATTTTGTTTACTTTATTGTATAAAATATTATATAATAGTGCTTCAAAAATATATATTTTTATCAACAATCATATAACCCAGACGTTTCGAACGTCATTCTTTAGCCAGGGTCATACCAGCGCGATTTCTATATAACATTCGCTGGCAAGCTAATGCCTTGAGTTCATTCAAATGACGATAACTTTTTTTTTAATGAACCGATTTTGATGAACCAAACTTTAGAACCTAAATTGAGTTAAAACAAAGCAATTGGTGAAATTTTCAAGTAAATCGGTTCAGTAGTTTCAGAGAAAAATGCGGACAACAATATGTCGACAGACAGACAGACAGACAGACAGACAGACAGACAGACAGACAGACAGACAGACAGACAAGAATTTAAAAAAAAATCTTTTTGCTTTCTATTAGTCTTTTTAAGTGTCCCTCTATCCATTTCAGTCAAAATTACTAAATGTACAGACAAAATATTTTTACTGTCTTATTATATATAGAGATGATTTTTTTACGACATTATCGTAACTTCTGTAAGAATTTTTGATTGTTTCGAACTAAAAAATATGACCAATGTCGATATTTGATATTCATAAAATATACATAAAGCTAATTATTTATTATATATATATATATATATATATATATATATATATATATATATATATATATATATATATATATATATATATATATATATATATAATTTTGTAACATTACGTTCTTTTTACCTATGTTATGTTTTTTAAAGCTCTGTTAAATGTGCTGACGTCACTTAATAATTTAATGTACTGCTTCAGAAACAGCCTTAAATGTAAAATTATTGATTTGGTTAAGGATTCATAATATTCTTTGTAAAATAACTGTAATGTTTGCATATTAACTCCTGTTTGCATATTATTAGATAAATGAATAATTGGTAAATATGTAGTTATTACACAGTACACGTAGAAAGGATGTTTTTAGGCATTTTTATATAGATTTATTTCAAACGAACGAACGAACCAAAAAATCTATGTATTTACTTGATATTTCTTTGAAGAACAAATCGTTCTTTATCTCTGTGTTGAATTAATTACGATTTAAACTTCACTGTTATGATTTATGAAGGTAATCTCTACTAACAATTCAATTTTGTTTACTTAAAATAAATAAATCAGCTTCACGCTGTATCCCGCACATAGCAGGGTAGGCAGAGGGAACCTAGTGTTAAGACACTCCGTTCCCCACTTTCTGCCGAATTCTGGAGGCATTGCTTGTTGAGTGGCAGAACTCAACGCCGCGCTTAACCTCGACACCAGAGCGAAGAAATGGAAATATAAATTTAAGTAAATATTTCATCTCCTCGAGTGGGGATCGAACCCACAACCAGTCGGTTTTGCAGTCACACCTCGTGCCGCTGCGCCACGACTGGCCTCACACCCTATAATAGAATGACAAACAAATATAAAGTTTAAATTAACGTTTCGAACGTCATTCTTTAGCCAGGGTCATACCAGCGCGATTTCTATATAACATTCGCTGGCAAGCTAATGCCTTGAGTTCATTCAAATGACGATAACTTTTTTTTTAATGAACCGATTTTGATGAACCAAATTTTAGAACCTAAATTGAGTTAAAACAAAGCAATTGGTGAAATTTTCAAGTAAATCGGTTCAGTAGTTTCAGAGAAAAATGCGGACAACAATATGTCGACAGACAGACAGACAGACAGACAAGAAATTCAAAAAAAATCTTTTTGCTTTCTATTAGTCTTTTTAAGTGTCCCTCTATCCATTTCAGTCAAAATTACTAAATGTACAGACAAAATATTTTTACTGTCTTATTATATATAGAGATTTCTTAATTAAGATCTGACTACTTACTTATCTTTGTTTAATATACGATTACAAATGATAGTTAACATTAGAAATAAATAATATAGAAATAATTGCTTTATACATCATATTTACATATAACGTTGTAATATTAATAGGAGATAAATGTAGTAGTAAATGAGGCCAGTCGTGGCGCAGGTACAACAAAGGTAAGTCGTGGCGCAGGTACAAAGTGTCACTGTAAGTTGACTAGTTGTGGGTTCGATCCGCACTCGAGGAGATGAAATATTTACTTAAATTTATATTACCATTCCTTTGCTCTGGTGTCACTCAACACGCAATGCCTCCAGAATTCGGCAGAAAGTGGGGAACAGAGTGTCTTAACATTATGTTTCTTCTGCATACCCTGCTGTATGCGGGATACAGCGTGAAGCTGATTTATTTTAGTTTTTAGTAAATTTAAACAAGAACTATTCTAAATAGCCGAGACACACTTCTACGACACTTCTACACCACTTTTACACTTCTATACATTAATAACGTGAATTGATCGTTTAACTTGGCATATCAAATAAAGGACCTATTAGCATCGTTAGTGTTCAGTTTGTTTTAGCCCCCAACTTTGTATGCCCTGAGTTTATATGCCGGATTTATAGTAGTTGTGGATTCTTGTTTGAGTTATGTTACGTTGTACTAGCCAATATGGTCCTCCTCTCTGTTACCTCTTACTTGTAAAATTACATGTTTATTTAAGAAATATGATATAGAAATATGATATAGTATTTTTCTTTCCTAAGTGTGGAATAACATTTTAAAAATGTTTAAAAATATGATATAGGTTAGTCCAGGTGCTGAGGTACAGGCGTGTGACTAAACGCCACAGGTTGTGGGCTCGATTCCATTTTGGGTAATTGAAATATTTAATATTTTAATTATTTCACTTCCCCAAAAGGGAATCGAGATTTCTGGTCTGGTAAAGCACGGCATTGATTTACGCCATACAATACGCAATGCCTCCAGAATTCAAAAGAAAGTGGAAAAAAAATATCTGAGATAAAGTGGCGTCATGTACTACATATAGCTTTGTCTTCGTTCGTCTAAGGAATAAATATCAGTGACATTTGTTTTACAAAAAAATAAAAACAATAATTTCGAACAATAAGAAGCTTTTCTTTATATTAAGTAATATATACTGAATACATTTTAACATCTTAAAGAACATATATATTACATTTAGTCGTATTTGTTAATTAATAAATTAAAATATTTTAGTTTTTTTTAGTTTAACACTGTATCTCGCACAAAGTATGTTAGACAGAGGGAAACTGGGAACCTAATGTTAAGATACTCCGTTTCCGTTTAAGACATTTCAGTTCCCCACTTTCCGACGAATTTTGGAGACATTACGTGTTAAATGGGTAAAAACCAACACCGCGCTTTGCCTAGTAACCAGAGCGAGAGAATTAAAATATTATATATTTCATTCTCTCGAGTGGAAATCGAACCCACAACCGTCGTGTTTATAGTAAAGATAAATCTCTATTATAATTCCACATTATTTATATAAGTAGACTATGATTAGTATACTAAAGAGGCAAGACGTAAACGTTATATCGTAGAAATCCTAAGGGACTAACCGTGAAATTGCTGTAGCACGCTTGAGATTTGGCGTTTGAAACCGAAAAGCTTTTAATAAATGTAACCTAAATCTACCAATATATTGTTTTAGATCTAATGTCTTTTTATACTTTTTCATATATATATATTTTTAGTTTACGTATTTTCGATTTTTGGTTAGTCATGGTACGTAAGTAAAATAAATGAAAAATATAAAAAATATTAAATGAATACATTGTGAGGTCTTGTTGTGTAGTGGGACAGTTTCTGGCTTCAAACATGATTGTTGTGGGTTCGATCAACTTAATTTCGTTTTTCCGCTTTGGTAAGAGAAAGTCGGCGCTGAGTTACGCCACTCACCGAGCAATGTTTCGACCACTAAACCAAACCAAACCAATTTTTTTTTCTGCATATGTCGTGCAGAATTTAGGCAAAAAATTTGGTTATAACGAAAAAAAAACATAATTGTCGGCATTACATTTTGTTTTAAACTTTGATTAACTGATAATTTGTATAGTTAAAAAAGGTTTATTTCATTTCATTAGAACACTTTCACTGTGATATATGGTGTTGCCTGGCAACAGAGTGCTTTGTCTTTATCATATGATCTCCATACTTTTAGGATCGGAAATAATTTATTTTGCTCATATTTCAACCTGCTACCCTTAGGTTTATAAGTATATACTACTTATTACCATACAGAGTTATTTAATATTCATTAAAAAAATAATTAAGAAACACATAAAGTGCATAAAAGAAGCTCAGTTAAATAATTTAAATTTCTTTTAAACCGTATTATAATTTCCATATTCTTATTAAAAAAAAACAAATATCCAACGTTTTAAGGTCAGTCGTGGCGCAAGAGGCACAAGCTTGCGTCTGTACTGCTGTTGTGGTTCCAAATTATTTTAATTCCCACGCTCTGGTTAAAGACAAGCTGCGGCGTTGAATTCCACCACTCAACACGCAATGTATTAAAAATTTTGCGGAAAGCGGTGTACCAAGTACATTAACAACCGATTCCAGCTGTCTTCTGTACTATATGCAAGGTACAACAGTATAAATAAAAAACTATTCGATTGTTAAAAAAAAACTATTCCACGTAAACTCTCTACACTTATAAAATGTATATAAAAAAACGTAATAAATTCTCATGTTTGTTTACTTTACAAAATATTTCGTACGAACTAAATATCGACGTAACCTCATGACCGAGTTATACGAGTGTTCGTGAGGAGCTTTGCACGACTTAATAGTTCTTTTAATTAAAACTTTTCTTGTGTTTATTAATTGGGAAATATTTTATATTATTATGTTTTTTTTTCTTAGGTAGATACGATTTCTTGAAATAATTTTTATATTAACTTTTGTCATGATTTAGTATTTGTCTGTATTTTTTTATAATGTGTATCAGTTTCACGGGTTCATATGTGGTATAATCTATAAATACATACCCATATGTTAGTATTAAAAAAAAACTCCTCCGTTTCTGAGTGACTGACAGACAACGCACAGAAGAAACTACTAGACATAGAAAGTTGAAATTTAAAATGTATGGGTCCGCCCAGATTCACGCTGTATCCCGCACACAGCAGGGTAGGCGGAGGGAACCCAATATTGCACTCCTTTCTGGAGGCATTGCGGAAAAGTAGGAGTGAAGAAATAAAAATACAAATGTACATAAATCTTTCATTTTGGATTTAGATTAGATTTAATTTTTACAGTCACACTTTGTGCCCTTGCGCCTCTAAAATTCGACTGGACTCTAAAATTTATGGGACCAATATTTTAAATTCAAATTCAATTCAAATTCAAAATATTCTTTATTCAAATAAACTCTTATAAGCACTTTTGAATCGTCGAATGAACATATAACAAAAAATAAAAAGCTACCACCGGTTCGGAAGGCAGTTCTGCTGAGAAGAGCCGGCAAGAAACTCAACAGTTGCTCTTTTCAAAGTCAATGGTATAATATATAATTTTATTACATTAACTGGCAGCTATCCTGCATCACATTCAATAGACATTAATTCCATACATGTTTATCCTCTAAATATTCTTGAACAGTGTAATAAGCTTTACTTGTTAGTATTTTTTTAAAGCTACTTTAAATTGTGGTAGTGGCAAACTTAGAATACACTGCGGAAGTTTATTATATACACGTATACTCAGACCCATAAAAGATTTATTAACTTTTTGGAGGCGAAAACGTGGCGTAACAAGTTTATCTTTATTTCTCGTTCCTATCGTATGTATATCTCTATTTTTACTATGACACTGTACATTTTGCCGGACAAACAGAATATTATATAATATACAAATTGTGAAGCAATTGTAATAATACCTGCATCTTTAAAAACATCTCGCAGAGAATCTCGAGCTCTTAGATTATAAATATATATATATATAGAGGAGTGTTGGAGAGAACTTAGAGACGATTTCCCTAAATACTGTAGAAATAAAAATGAGAAAAAATAGGATTTTTCGTTTTACAGTCAAATTTTATAGTAACAAAAGTGTCATGAAGTCTACGCAGATTAAGTAGAAGGCGACAACAAGTAATTTATAAATACAATTAAAATTCACTCTGTTTGTAATGATTTTGAATATTTAGAAACGTTCCGTTGTCGCACTTCGTCTTAGAAAACATTAAAGTTATAATTATTTCTGATTATAGTTTATAACCTTCTATTAGATATATCTCAAGAGTACCATCGTAAGATTCATCAATCTTATGATTGTATACGATTTGACTTGAAGATTGACTTGACTGAACTCACTTAGGTTCAGTCAGAACTTAACGCCGCCCATTACCCTAACTAAGCAGAAAATATCTTTATGACTTATTTAAGTCTTCCTTTGGGTATAATTTCTATATGTAACCATCGTGCGTCAAAGTAAGTCAATTATATCATAGGACTCTACTTTTTTGTCTTTTGTGTCTTGCAGGGTAGGCAGAGGATACCTAAGTGCTAAGTGCTAAGACACTCCGTTCTCCATTAAGACACTTCCGTTTTCCACGTTCCTCCGAATAGATAAATAGACTATTCAACATAAAATATTTTTATTCGATTCGAAATTACTAGTTCGTGAGATTAGCGCGTTCAATCAATTAAATGCTTTAGTTTATAACATTAGTATAGAAGTATAAGTATAGTTAGATTCAGTCATGATATCTAAAATATCTTTAATTACGTTTTGAACAAAGATTTTTTTTTGTTATTTTAAATATAACACCAATTATAGATATTTGCTTCAAATATATTCATGGGAATCCAATCCTCCCAACCTATAATAGACTAAGTTCCATAGTAACATCCTACGTTATAATAACGATAAAATGTCCCTATTCGTTTATTTGAATAATATCAATTTCCAATACCATCTGATATTTCCTTTCAAATAAACGAAATCCTTCGTTAATATTTTGGTTTTTTTCAGGATGGAATGTTGAATTGAGTTTTTTATGTGTCAATGATCTAAGTAGCGTTTCATATTTGTTTAAAGATTATTTTTTATAAAATTTGTTAAAATTATTTTAAAAAATCAACATAAAACAATAAAAAACAAAAATATTTTTTTTTAGAATCATTTCGTTTTCATTAAGACACTTCCATTCTTCACGTCACCACCGTATTCTGGAGGCATGGCGTGTTGAGCGACAGAACTCTACGGCTTGCTTTGCCTCGTTACTAGGGCGAAGAAGTGACAACACTAAATATTTTACTTCCGAGTGGGAATCCAATCCATAAGCTGTCGGTTTACAGTAGCATGCGTGTGCCCCAGCACCACGATACATACATATAATAATGTTTTTTTACGCTTAAGACTACGTATTTACTAACAATAAATTACTATTGAGGTCGGACGTGGCACAGCGGCACGAGGCGTGACTGTAAAACCGACTGATTATGGGTTCGATTCCCACTCGAGGAGGTGAAATATTTACTTAAATTTATATTTCCATTTCTTCGCTCTGGTGTCGAGGTTAAGCGCGGCGTTGAGTTCTGCCACTCAACACGCAATGCCTTCAGAATTCGGCAGAAAGTGGGGAACGGAGTGTCTTAACACTGGGTTCCCTCTGCCTACCCTGCTGTGTGCGGGATACAGCGTGAAGCTGAAAAAAAAAATACTAAGTATACAGCAGTGTGACGTTAATATGATAGATAGGTCACTCAGTACATATTTTGGCACAAAAGTAACAATACTCAATAAATGCAAGTAGCCATTATAGTGCTAGTAGTCAGTGGCCGTCTAGGAAAAGGCTATTTCCTGTATACTTTTTGTGTAAAATACTCATTAAGAAGACTTGATTACTTTCCAGGAGGCGCGCGTTCAAGTCCCGCTACGTTCAAACTTTATACGTTTTCTAAATAAGATTTTTTCTTTCCTATGTGTGGAATAACACTTTATACTATACTAACTTCACGCTTTATCCCTAGCGGGGTAGTCAGAGAGAACGGAGCGCCAAACGCTACGGTCGCTACATACCTCTTTCGCCTCGTCCACTGTCATCAACCTCTTCATACATGCCCTCTGGGAGGTCCTCATGCTTTTTACGTGACCTTCCTCCAGTATCTTTGATACTGTGTTTTCGAAGGTCAACCGAGGTCTCCCCCTAATACCACTTTATAACACTTTAAAAATGTGTAAAAATATAGTTTTTGTAGTTTCCTATTATTGTGACAGATAGATAAAAAAACAAGTTACTCAATGCTTTAATTTTTACTTGAATTAAGAGCATTTTGAGTTATGTGGAAGACAAGAGAATATTTTAAAATTAAACATATTTCCAAGTCAGAAGTGAACACACACCGAGATACAATTTTCGAGACATTGTTCGTGTCTAATGGTGGAACTCAACGCCACCCTTTGTTTTGCTATCAGAGTGAGGTAATGAAAATAATTTGTATTTGGTGGTCAATACGACTTGAGTACCTTCAAAAGTTGATCGAAAACGTCTATCTCCAACTTAAAGGCCGGCAACGCGCAACGTCCCAATAGCATCTCTGTTGATACACGGCGTCGTGGGCGGCAGTGATGACTTAACATCTTCGTCTTTTCCATAAAATAAAAAAATCCAAAAATCCATAAAATAAAAAAAGAAACGATCAAGTATAAGTTGGACTCGTATACTGAGGGTTTCGTAATAAATTCAGAATTATAGTAGGTACAATTTATAAAAGTTAACAAACTTAAATTTACGGGCATTCATTTTAAATGAGAATAATCATAACAAAGTTATAGTTCACTAATATAAGTTTGTAATGGTTTTTTTTTCTATGAAATACCCATAAGTTTTCACTTTTTGAATTTTTCTCTTTACTTGTATTGTAAGTTCTCAATTTGTGTCAAATTTGTACCTGTATGTAGATGGCAAGTACCTTGTTTTAGGTTTTGATCACGTCCCCACGTAATTAAAACCCAATTTCATACAAAATGCAGTAAAAACGATGCATAAATACCTGCATCTTGTGATTGGGTTAACTCAGAAGCCGATTTTTTCTGTACTCCAAGGAACTGTAGATTTGAATATTTGAAATTGTTCATATGATATCAATCTTCAATTTTAATAATTTTAGCTTGATACTCTTGATAGGATTACTATATATTAATAAGGGTTCCGTATTTGCCTTATGAGGTAAGCAACCATAAAAAGAGGAAATCGAACCCATACACATTGCGCATACAGTCAGATGCTGTGGCTTCATTAATTAAAACATTACAGTTGTATATGATCCACGTACTTTTGAACTTTAATAATTATTTATTCTAACAAGCGTATGTATACAACTCAGAATCCGATGATATTAGCTGAAATCTCCACAGAACTCGTTTAAAAGTATTGAAGAAGTTTCAAAATATGGTGGTGTACCTGACAGCCTTTACCTTTTTGAATGAAAGCAATTAAAAGTTTAAATAAATTTCTCAAAATTGTTTAAAACAAAATTTTCTAATACTTATATATAAATTAAATTGGTCTTCGATTCTATTATGTTATTTTGTAGCTAAAACTAAAACAACTAAAATTTAATTTGGATTGGCAAGGATAGAAAATAACTAAAAATATATTGAATATCTCATAATTAAGGCTATTGTGGCATAGTGAGACACAGTCTGACTGCAAATACGATAACTTGGGTTAGAAGCTTCTATAAGCCAAAAGAGTATTTTAATTATGGCAACTTTTGGCGGGACAAAACGCGGCGTTGAGTAGCGCCGTTCAACACGAGATGTTTCGTATTCAGGCGCCTACTACTTGTGTTTGTATATAGTCGTACATACAGCACAAAGGTGAGAAAAATATAATTTATTGAAAATCCAAATAAAATATTTTCTCCTGTCTGGGACACTTTCTATATTTACTCAAGTTTAATAATACGACACTTTCACCCTTACGCTTTTAATTCAATCCATACTTTGTTACCAGAATGAGGAAATAAAAGATAAATCTATTTAAGTAAAACTTTTTCGATACTCAGAAACTGATAGACAACGCACGAAAGTAGCTGAAATTTGACATAGTAGTAGACGTAATAATAGTAGGTTAGAGATGGACCGAAAGAAATGTGAGAGGATTTCTCGACATTCCTACGAAAAATGGAAAAAACGGGTTATTTAAGTAAATGAAATTAAGTTTTGTCATTTATGTACGTATGTATTTCTATATACAAGATTATATATTAAGAAAACATTTTTAAAGTGTGTTATTCTACACTAAAGAAAGAAAAAAAATTATTTCGGAAACGTATAAAAATTTGATTGTAGCGGGACTCGAACCCGCGTCTCCTGGAAACCGACCAGGCGCTAAGTAAGATCATATATGTAACAATAATTGGTTGACGATAATATGCTAGGGCTACTGTGTGCTGTACTGTGACTCCAATTCCTATCCACTGTTAGCATAGGACGGGTTCGGTTAAGAGAATTAGTTATATGTAAATAATGTGGGGTGTCCGTCAATACAACCTTAAACTATTGTGGGTGTATATACGTATTAATATTTGTAGTGATTAAAGTTATATAGGTTATTTAAGCTTCACGCTGTATCCCACATTTAGCGGTGGTAGAGAAAGCTTATGGGCAAGACGTCCAACTTTTGAGATATTGTGTGCTGAATGGCAGAACTCAATACAGCGCTCTGTCTTGCTACCAGAGCGAGGAAATGGAAATAATTAATTTATCTGAGTATATGATACAAATTATGTTTCATCTTGCTCTCTTTTTTATTTTTACCAAATTTATTTGAAGTATTTTATAATTAATTGTTTTATACATTTATTAAATTCAATATTATCGGTCTTGTTATTTTTAGCAAACAAAACAAAAACATAATTTTTTAACATAATTTATTGTTATTATGTAAAATACATAAAAATTATCCCACCAAATCCTGCCATACAAAAATTCTGGGTAAAATCTTTATAAAACACACAAAAAATAAAACTTCAAAGTAAAAAGAAGGTCTAAGTTATAAGAAAAAGATTTTATTAATTGAAAAAATGTAAATAATACAAAGTAATAATAATACTATTATTATAATAACAATATCAGACAATCGTATCGCAGCGTCACAGCGTTGAACTTTAATGAAAATCAGGTTGTGGGTTCAATTCCCACTCGATTTTTTTTCAGTACCAAAGTGAGAAACACTTAGATAATAAAGACAAAGCTCGTTGTAGAGTTTCATCACTGATCAAGCAATATTTCGAATATTGGGCGGTGCGTAGGAAGCTCTTAACATTCTCAAGTCTCTTAACACTAGGTTACTTCTGTCTACCCTGCTATATGCGGGATACAGCGTGAATATAGCAGGGTAGGGTACATACAAATCCTTCCAGTCAAAACTCGGGAATCGTCATGATAATAAAAAAAATACAGAAAATAGTCAATTTTATCTTTAATCATTAGACCATACATTCTTAGTACTTTACGATCGTCTCACATCTGCGGCAACATAGCCAGAGGGTGATTCAGCTCCGAGTTGGGAAGGGTCTTGGATATTATCGGACCCTGAAGTATATTTGGATTAAAATACGAGTTTCCGTATCACCTTTCTAACAAAAGATTTTTAAATCTTATTCTTTTATAATATAATAACTAGTTGTCGCCCGGGACTCTGTTTGCGTGGACTTTTAAACGTAAAATCGAAAATTCGAATTATTCTTTATTTTCTTCTCTCTTAATGTTTCCCCTACACTTCCTAATTTATCTATACGATAAATTTCAGCGTTCTAAGTAATGTCTTCTGTACGTTGTCGGTCAGTCACTCGGTATCGGAAGAATTTTCTATATGTGTACAGGTGCAGCTCGGAAAGGAAGGAACCTTAGTACCTATTGATTTCCAATACTATGTATGTTCAGCGATTATCACTGGCTCTGCAGATATCTGGAAGTCTGTGATTGTTTTAAAAAAATCGGGTTCCTTAAGAAAATTAAAAATACAGCATACACTACACCTTAATAATAGGCCTGTTGTATTAATTGGAAATAACATCGATACAAATATTTTTTTGGTAAAGTTAAATATTAACAATAACTTACAGGGCCTGAAGTAATAAAAAAGTACTGGTGGTTGTTTTCCACATTAAATTTTGACTGGTATATGCGTTGAATAATCTCAGAAACATGGTCGACGTGGCGTACGACTGTAAACGCGGCGGTTGTGGGTTCGATTCTCAGTCGGGGGAATCAAACATTTAATATTGTCTCTCAAGTAATAAGGCAAACGTTACGATGTTGAGTTCCGCCACTCAACACGCAATATTTAAAGAATTCATAGGAAAATGGGAAACGGAAGTGTAATAGGAACGCAGTCTCTTAACACTAGGATCCCAGGGTACCCTCTAGCTACCCTGCTATATGCGGGATGCGGAACCTGGACAAAAAATCTCAGAAAGTTTCATAAAGTTTCATATTTCATTGAGCTAGAGTGTCAACTTCTTAAAAAAATATTCTTAAACGTGAAACAATAAATAGTGAAGCTGTATTTAACATTATTACAGTACCACAGTTCCAGCATCTGGCTTGGCTTCATAATTTCATTGGCGATCGAGATTTTCAATTTGGCGCAGTCACCGCTTACGAAGCCTTGTTAAATTTTTTAATCACGCTTGTAACTTTTCCGTCACCGCCTCTAAAGGTCTACTTTAGCCGCGACGACTACGATACGATCGTAGTGTAAATCGGTGTATATATATATTTATTTTTTCAGCTTCACGCTGTATCCCGCATACAGCAGGGTAGGCAGAGGGAACCTAGTGTTAAGACACTCCGTTCCCCACTTTCTGCCGAATTCTAGAGACATTGTGTGTTGAGTGGCAGGACTCGACACCATAGCGAAGAAATGGAAATATAAATTTAAGTAAATATTTCATCTCCTCGAATGAAGATCAAAATCACAACCAATCGGTTTTACAGTCACACTTTGTGACTGACCTCTAGTATATTTTTATTTTAATTAAATTTTATAATTGATCCTAGTGATGCTTCTCTCTGGTTTCTATTTAATTTATGTTCAAATTTAATTAGTAATGTGTATAGATTTTCTTTATTTTCTTTTAATGTAATGAATAAATTTGTGCACATGTCAATATAAAAAGAGACTGATGTTCTGAGGATTGTATGTTATAATAATTTAAGTGATACTCTATAATAGGTAAATATTTTTATTTAAATGGAAGTGTGTGTTGTGTACATTTATATGAAAATCTCTATAAATTATGCTAAAATCAGAATTTAGCTTGGATATCATTAACTAAGAAGAAGGCATCACCGCTGCGTGTTGTCAAATCAGATTGAGAAACTTTTTTTTATTTAAACATTTTTTATAAAGAATTGAATTTACGTTCATCAAGTAAAATATACTTTTATTAAAAATTATAAATACAAAATCGTCTCGTATGCTGTATTACATTATACTCTTGTAAATGTCCTTAGAAAATTGTATTAAAGACGACAGCTCGAGACTTCGTCAGAGACTACTTAATAAAAATTTTCTTCCATTAGGCGACGCCTCGATTTCATATTGCGATGATACTTTAATGTTTTTCAAAGTACAAAATATATTGTTTTAGCCAAAATTTTGTAAATTGGCAACGTTATATGAATTATTTAAAGATTTATTATTTATGTATAACTTCATGATATTTCCTGTATACAAGAGAGGAAGTAGCGAGGGCCCAGTGTCAGGACGCTCTCGGCCTCATGCACCGCCCTCTTTTATGGACATTCCGTGTTGAGTGGCAGATCTCAGAAGTTTCCCTTGTTGCCAAAGCGAAAAATTTATAAATAATTTATTCCTTCAAATGGGGATCGAATTCCTATTCCACTTCTTTTTTAAAATAAGTTAAATATATCAATGTACGCGAAAAGCCATTGTTCATGTCATTATTTCACCAAATTAGCGATATGTATTTTATTCTTTTTTGTTCTTTTTTATGCTTTCATTCTGAAAAAGAAATCTTTCTATCTATATATTATATATATTTTAGTATATATACTTAATAAAATTAAAATTCAAACATTAAATCAGCTTCACATTGTATTCCGGAACTACGGAATTATCCATTATATACTTAATATCATGGATAAATCCGTGCTTTCTATATGTTTTCTAATAATGATCATATTACTTGTATACTTAAGAAATATGAACCTGGAATTACAATGTAAACACCATAAGTACCTTGTGGCCTTATATTGTATGATAATGTCTTCTTGGCACCGGCCCAGATCGTTAGCAGCTTCGTGCAAAGCATTGGCTTTTAAATACAAATTGAGGGTAGTTTTAATGTTATTCTTATGTAAGTTAATTTGAGGGTAGTTCCGGCGTAGGGGCACAAGCGTCTGGTAAAGGCGACAGGTTGTGGGTTGAATATTTTCGTTTTCTCGTTCTGTTCTGGAACTGAGGAAAAGCTTGGTGTTGAGGGGAATGGAAGTGTTTCATGAGAACGGAGTGTCTTAACACTAGGTTTTTAGGTTCCCTTCGTCTGCTATGTGCATGATATAGAGTGAAGCTAAAAAAATGAATAAATAAAAAGTCGATAAGTAATATTTGGCTTGCTTAACATTTTATATAAAAAAAACAATTGGATTTCCTTTATGAGGTACCTTTGCACAACAGTGTATACTTCTTATTCTTTGAGCGCTATCAACATATACATATGTTCTAATGTACGCTACTATCTTTTGGAGGTATAGAATTTAAATAGCTTTATACTCCATTTGGAAACGATCCTTAGTTCCTAATATCTATTATAAGATAAAAAAAGAACAAAAAGCTATGTCGTGCGATAAAATAAAAAATCGTAAATTTTTACTTTAATAGTATCATTTAACAATTTAGAAGTAGATTCGTTCGTTTAGCTAACTTGTGTTGAGAAATTGAAAAAATGATAAATTATTGTGTGACTTTGAATGCAGATTTGGTATGATTGATGGCTTAGAAGTGACAGTTCAGAGCGCATTTTGCTATGACTTTCTTTTTCAATAAAATATTACCCAAAATATATTCTTTTTTATCTACATTAATATTATTATTCTTTATTATGTATATATATGTATATATTTTATTCTTTACGAAACCAAGAGTGTCAATGAAAATAGTTTATTGTCCAGTGTGGAAATCGAACCAACTACCGGCGCGTTTACAGTCTTTTCACTGCGCCACGATGGTCTCGGCTAAGCACACTAGGCTTGCAACTAATGTAAAAAAAATAAACTTACTTATCTATATTTTTATTTGTTTCAGGTTAGTGTCAACAGCTTTTTGGTGATACAGTAGGTATATAGTATGATGTACGTATACATTCTAAGCTTCATACAATGGCGCAGAATACAAAATCAGTAAAGGGGAATGAGATGGAAAAAAGAGTGATTTACATATATTTACGAATTTGTATAAAATTTTAACTTGGCAAAATTTGAGCAGGTGCCTCTTGGATACTATCCAAGCGAAACCAATTTAAAAATTTCGAAATAGCTTAAGAGGCTTGGGTTTGGGTTGTGCTACTTTCAAAGTTCTATAGAGTTAACTTAAGGGATAAATAACACTTTATAAATAATGATAAAATGGATCTTGGGAACCTGGTGTTAAGACACTCTGTTCACCACTTTCTGTAGAATTCTTGAGGTATTGTTTGATGAGTGGCGAAACTCAACGCCGCGTTTTGCCTCGTTACCAGGGCGAAGAAATGAAAATATAAAATACCATTGGAACTTGAAATATTAAAAATTTCTGGAACTAGATCTTGAAATATTAAAAATTTCTGGAACTAGATCTTGAAATATTAAATATTTCTGGAACTAGATCTTGAAATATTAAATATTTCTAAAACTAGATCTTGAAATATTAAATATTTCTGGAACTAGAACTTGAAATATTAAATATATAATTGATTTCTCAAGTGGAAATCGAATCCTACATAGCCTGTGCACTTGGGAATCGCACCCATAATATTAGCATTTACTGTGAGGTGCAGTGTCCAGTGTGCCAAGATGGCATTTGGATAGTATTTTTAATAAATAAAATCAGCTTCACGTTGTATTGTTCATACCTCACACAGCAGTGTTAACTTGCCAAGTGCGAAGACACTCTGTTCCTCGTCTTGTCGCGCAACAGTCACACCCTCGTGCCCCTGCACCACGATAGCCTCAAAACTAGAAAAATACTTAAATAAAATAAAATAAATCAGATTCACGCTGTATTCCGCACACAGCAGGGTAGGTAGAAGGAACCTAGTGTTAGACACTCCGTTCCCCACTTTCTGCCAACAGCAGAACTCAATGCCGCGCTTGGCCTCCGAAGAAATGGAAATATACATTTAAGTAAATATTTCATCTCCTCGAGTGGGGATTGAACCCACAACCAGTCGGTTTTACAGTCACACTTTGTGCCCCTGCGCCACCACTGGCCTCAAGAAAATTACTTGTCCATTAAAAAATGTGTTTTCAACAGAAATGGCAAGTGATGATGACTATAAAATGTAGATAAGCTAAATTTTTTTGGGTGGAGTATGGGCTGCTCTTCTATCCACGCAGTCCTACTCCAGAATGCTTGAAATGCATGCTTGTACACTGCGTGTTCACCATTTCTAATCGCAACGTTTATTTGGCCTCATCAATATTCAATCTGGATCGAATCGAGACTGTTACACTGGAGTATGAGCGTCATTTAGTGTTAGCTGGGTCGATAGAGTAATGTGAATAGTTTTATTTAATAGATATATTTTTTATCAGAGAAAACATTTTTATTATAAGACTAGAGGGCGCGCGCGGCTTCGCCCGCTTATTAGGAGTAAATTCTAAAAAAACCACGAAACACGTGTTCAATAAAATATTTTTAACAGTCGGTGGCAATTTAAAGATTTTTCCATATAAACTTTCAACCCCTTATTTGAACTCTTAGGGGGTGAATTCTTAAAAATCATGAAACATGTGTTCAATGAAATATTTTTAAGGGTCTGAATTTCAAATTTTATAAAAATCGGTACAGATTAAATTTATTTTCCATACAAACTTTCAATCCCTATTTCATCCCTTTAGGGTTAAAATTTTTCAAATTCCCTTCTTAGTGGATGTCCAGAATATGAAAATAAACATCTGCCCAAATTTCACGTTTCTACCATCAGCGGTTACGGCTCTGCGTGCGTTTACCTCAGTCAGTCAGCACAAGTCCTTTTATATATATATATATATATATATATGTACAGATAAATATGGCAAACGTAAAGACTATCTATTTACAAACTTCGATAACATGTCACGCAAAACGCAACGCAAAATTGCAAAAAATGCAAAAAAAATATGGTTTTTACATCAGAGAAAACATTTTAATTAAAACAGTTAAATATGGCAAACGTAAAGACTATTTATAAATGATATATTTCAAAAAGTGCAAATACGTTAGGACAATACCAGTTTGAAATATTACAAGATTTAATTTAACATGCAAAAGCAAATATTGAAATAACACAGGCAGCAATTCACGCGTCATGTCGAGACAAGGGGACTGTTTAATTGGGGATGCTTTTTGCTACCTGTCCCGTCACGCCGCTGACGGCTTTATTGTATTCATCTTAAGCATATTTTTTTTTTGCAGTCAGCAGGTTTAATTAAGAAACGGTCATGGCGCAGGAGCACAAGTGTGTGACTGTAAAAACTGCTTATGGGTTCGATCCCCACTCGGGGAAATGAAATATTTATTTAAATTTATATTTTCATTTCGTTTCTCTAGTGTTGATGCAAAGCGCGGCGATGAATTCCGTCACGCACTCAACACGCAATGCCTCCTAAATTTGGCGGAAAATAGAGAACGGAGGGTATTAACATTAGGTTCCATGTTCCTACCATGTTACTACCCTGTGCATGATACAGCATGAAGCTGATTTTAGATTTAATTATGAGAAAAGTCGTATCGCTCAGTTGGTGCAACAAAAATGTATATTCCTTCCACTGTTTTTTTAAAGTCGCAATACTAGTTTCCAACGTGTTTTTCCGCGTATATTCACATATTTATTAGGTTATAAAGATATATTTTAAAATGAATATTCAATAAATTTATATAGTATCTTGACTGTTACTAGCGGACTTTCCAGAGCTAGATCAACCGTCGCCACTGCCAAGTATTCTTCTTTCCTAACTTTACTATAGCTTCGATAAAATATATCTAAATAGTTACTTATTCTTCTTCAGTTCAGTTCTTCATTTATGGCGCTTCGAGCGTGCCAGTTGAGCACTAATCACTTCGCCAATGTCACGTTGTATGGAGAACACACGAAGGACATTGTACTGTAAACAGTGCCAGATTGAGCTGAAATATGGATTACAAGTTCTAAAGACAATGCGCACAAAACAAACGCACGGAACAAAATGCCTTATTACATTTTTTTACACAAAATATAAGTATCAAATAAAAAAGCTTGATATTACGTAAAATAAAATACACCATACAAAAAAGGCTATTTTAAAAAAGATTAACGTGAAATTTCCATCCACAACCATCGCAATGGTGGATAATAATTGAAAACGCCATATATCTTTTACAAATTGCGTTAAAATTTACTCATACTTTAGTACCTTCGAATTAAAAAATAAAAATCAGCTTCACGCCAGGGAACCTAGTGTTAAGACACTCCGTTCCCAACTTTCAGCCGAATTCTCAACACCGCGCTGACACGTGGCAGAACTCAATGCCGCGCTTAACCTCGACCAGAGCGCACAATCTCCTCGAGTGGGGATTGAACGCACAACCAGCCGGTTTTACAGTCACACCTCGTGCCGCTGCGCCACACTGGCTTAACTCTACATGAATATAAAATATCCCTGGGCTAGTACGAATTGTGTTTTGTCAAACAAAATGCAAGGTTATGTTTACGTTAAAGTAAATGGTCGAATTTTAATTAATAAACACTATAGTATAATGTGGGCTGTAACTGTTAACCTCGAATTATTGATGCACAATATACTTTTGAACAAACTTATATTATTTTCACAGGTGTAAAAACAAAAATAAAAGCCGTGTATTGTGTATCATCAGCGACATACTTAAATAATAAGTTGTTTATTTTCTCACACAGAATTTTATCCAATATAATATTTAATATCGTCCAACATCGAGATACGATCTCTACTCGAGGAAATGAGTGTATTTTAAATTAAATTAAAACTAGTTTAATTTTTCCGCTGAGTTTCGTCACACAATGTCGAAATTGGGTGGCGTGTGGACGGAGTGTTCAACTTTAGACTTGTTGTTCACATAAATTCTGCCCAGAGTAGGCTTGCTATATGCAAGAAAGAAAAAAATATATTAAGCTTGACGTTACAAACTTTATTTTTATTTTCTTTTAGCTTTCCGCCGTAAAGAAGGGTAGTCAAAAGGAAAGTTTTATCTGTAAATTTCAATATAAATGTGTTTTTAAATTCATGTAGCTATTTACATGATACTAAAACACAAACAAATGATTTTAAGATGTGTGTCATCTGTCTTTGTATTTGTCCGAGCTAGTTTACGGAACCGATGAACCGATTTTTGTAGGACTTTCACTGAAAAGTAGATATGATAGATATAATCAAACATTTTCCTCCTTTTTAAATATAAGATAAAACTTGAAAAGATTTAAATTAAAATATATTTAGTGCATAAAAAGCTATATAAAATTAACTAACCAACCGTAAGTACGCTTAAATAATATTAAGTAAATAAATAATCAAATAAGTCAGGCAACGCGAAGCCGCTGGCGATGGCGGACCGCTGCCTGTAATATATAATCTAATTTAAAACTGATTCACCATCAAAAGTAAAAATAAGGCCACCACCACCAAAATAAAAAATATAAAATATTTCGTATAATAAAAATAAAAACAAAACATACAAATAAATCCACACAAGATTAAATCGCAATGTAAAAATAAAATAAAAATATTAAAATCATATACAGAGTTCCAAGAAACATAGAACGAAACCTTCATAGAATATAAAGTAAGTATAGAGGATCTATATGTATGTACGTATGTCTGTATATATGGAGAACTCTAACAAATTCCCGTCTGTATCACGTACTGAATCCGAGTGACAGGTGGGATGAAGTGAAAAACGTTTCTACTTTAGTGGACAATTAGAACATTGGTCTTTGACCTTGCTTTTAACCCTTTTCACCCTAATGCTGTAACTATAGATGCCACTTTAGATAAAAAGATTTTTATACACTGCATAGTTTTAAGACACTGCTCCATTTTTTTTCACCTGAATTTGAGACATTGTGTGTTGATGAGCAGAACTTAACTCCGCTTATATATCGTGTCAGAGCTAGGAATTGAAATATAATCTCTTGGCTAGAGGTCGAACGAACGACCATCATGAGTCTTTTTAGACATTGTTCCACTGCACCATGATGACTAATATCTTCCTATCTTATATTACGTGTCGAGTGAAATATTAATTTTTACTCGAATGAAAATTGAACCCACAACCTGTCACGTTTGCAGTCACACGCTTGTGCACCTGCGCCACGACTGGCCTCATATTTCCTATATTTGCTCTTTCTATAACTATTAAAAAAAAATCAATATTAAACTTTGAACTGAGTTAAAAGATACCCAATATATTATAAGACCAGACAGCTAGTTATCTAAGAAGAAGAGTATTTTTAAAATTTTAAGCTTTTCACGTCAAAGATATAAACTTTGAAAAATGAATTATTCTGTTTGTGAGCGAGCAAGTCGTTACTTACCTCAAATACTTACGTTTCATCTTTAAATTTGTGCTATACACCTTTGTAATAGAGTTACAAATGCAGTAGTTCACTATTTTCGTTAAAAAGTTAAAATGTTTTTTTAAATATACCTTACGTGTGAAAAAATGCGAAAAAGAGTTAAAATATTTTTTCAGTTTAATAAAACTTATAACCACACACATTTGTGAGTTGCTTTACGCCCTTGACTGACTATCCGTGCCTTTAGTGGTCCTGTATTTTTTTAAATAGGTTATTTAGGCTTATGAAGGCGTAGGGGCACAAGCGTGCGACTTTAAAGGTTGCGAGTTCGATTCCCACTCGAGGAGTTTTGGTAACGAGGCAAAGCATGGATTGGAATTCCGCCACTAGGCACCTAATGCCTCTAGAATTCAGCGGAAAGTGGAGGACGGTAGTGTCTTAATGCGAACGAAGCCTCTAAACATCCCTTCTATGTGCGGTATTATACAGCGTGAAGCTAAAAAACAAGCAAAAAATGTTTGTTTGCTTAGGGAGTGAAATTAATCAGTTTTTCAGTAAAATTTAATTATAGCTTGCGTTCATAAGGACTAGGACTGTTCTCATCAATGGCAGACGCAGTTACCATATTTGATGGACTAGATGAGCCCTTTCCAGTCATTTGCTTTGTATGAT
Organism: Heliconius himera; assembly: GCA_021202915.1. Classification (NCBI taxonomy): domain Eukaryota; kingdom Metazoa; phylum Arthropoda; class Insecta; order Lepidoptera; family Nymphalidae; genus Heliconius; species Heliconius himera. The sequence goes on along the minus strand of JAJHJA010000510.1, from coordinate 79,099 downwards.
GACACTACTTCCACGTTAGTTGTGGTTCTAGGTGGTGTGGCTATAGGTTCCGTAATATCCCTATTGCCTCCTCATATCTACAGGTAATAGCAATTTTGATGTTGTTTTTCATTATATCACTTGTGGATTTCACTTGCCCGGCAAACGAACTCGCCGATAGCATTGTCCCCAGCTGTTGTGTAGAGCCTTACTATTTAAATATTTTTAGTATATGATTTTAATATATTTAATACCTTTATAAAAATTATCTAAGCATTGTCGTAGGTACTTGACTAAGCGTATATTTTAGTGTTCTAACAACACACAGCCTTAACACAATGTTAAATTCCAATACTAAGACAGAAAGCACAAAAATAGACATCCACCAAAAAGGGCCTTGCATTGTCGAGGGGCAGAACTCAACACCGAACGCCGAATCTACCACCTGTTGCCTCTACAAATATGCTCAATAAGCTTAATATTATAAAGCTAATATTTTATTATAAAGGAAAAGAGTTATACACTTAGTTTTTAAATGAATCCTTCAGCAGCTTTATATTTTTCAGTATATTTTTATAATGACTCAGTTTTAAATCACTTGTATACAGTATTTCATTGTTTGGATAACTTTTTACTCGGAGATTACGGGATTATATCGGACAAAGGAAGAATTAAAAAATGAAATAATCCTGATATCTTAGCGAAACAGAAATGCCAGAAATCCTGTGGATAAAGGAAGATAAAAATGAGCTTTTGTTATGAAAAACTTTTAAATGAAGCCATAGTGGCGCAGTGGAATAGGGAGTGAACATTATATAAACGTTCGGTTAATTAATTATTTTAAATTCATCACTAACACAAGACAAAGCGCGGCGCTATGTTCTGCATTCTGCTCTGTGTTTTGAATTCGGGCGGAGAACGAAGGGTCTTGACATAAGGTTTTCTTTAACTTCATGTGTTAAAAAGAGAGCTGTACCTTCGGCGAGAACTCCTCTTACTTTTAGATGTCACGTGTCATAGTAAACTTATAGTTATTTCCATTTGGCGTTGGTGAAAGCGAATTGTTTGTATTTTTTATTTTTTTTTATCAGCTTCACGATGTATCTCCCGCACAGCGGAGAACAACCTAGTTTTAAGACACCCTGTTCCCCACTTTCTGCTAAATTCTGCAGGCATTGCGTGTTGAGTGGCAAAACTCAACGCCGACTTTATTTAAATTTAAATAAATATTTCATCTCCTCGAATGGGGATCGAACCCACCGCCACTCGGTTTTACAGCCACACTTTGTGAACCAGCACCACGACTGCTTGTAAATATTCCTAGTAATACCTACTTGGCGTTATCTTACGTGTTTTTTAAATTTATCCGAAGACAAATAAAAAAATGCTTATTTAATCACTTAGAATTGCAGAAACAGTTGCATAATATAAGCAATCATTTTAAAAATTAGATCCTTCTATTGAGATATTGAAACTTAGAGTATGTAAGGAAATATAGAGTTAAGGTTTGCTTGGAAAAAAAATGTTAGTATCAATTATTGCAGGAAGAAGATTGCAGAAGAAGAACAACTAAAGTGATTTAACCGATTTTATTTTGCTAAAGCGAGAGTATTAAGAATTACATAGAAAATAGTATTACCCCCGAGTGGATATTGAACCCAGAACGATTGGGTTTATAGCCCGACGTTGTAAACCTACTATGTGAACGTCTCAAAAAAATTTCTTGGTGAATATAAGCTTACCAAGATATTCCACATTTTAGACATAATATTAGTATCGAATTTACGCGTACATCTTGTGAAATGTATTAAATTGAATTTGTGAAAGTTACCGGCAAGCGCTCCAGTACAGATGATCAGCCTTATTATCGATAAATAGGGTTGTGTGTTAGTCTTGTATTTTTACTCTTATACAAAATAAAATAAATATTATAAATAAACTTATTTATATCTTATCTATCTTGAGGCCGGTCTTGGCGCAGCGGTACGAGGTGTGACTGTAAAACTGACTGGTTGTGGGTTCGATCCCCACTCGAGGAGATGAAATATTTACTTAAAATTATATTTCCATTTCTTCGCTTTGATGTCGAGGTTAAGCGCGGCGTTGAGTTTTGCCACTCAACACGCAATACCTCCAGAATTCGGCAGAAAGTGGGGAACGGAGTGTTTTAACACTAGGTTCCCTTTGCCTACCCTGCTGTGTGCGGGATACAGCGTGAAGCTGATTTATTTATTTATTTTTATTTATTTATATCTTCACGCTGTATCCCACACACAGCAGGTTATGCTGAGGGAACCTAGAGTTAAGACACACCGTTCCCCACTTTCTGCCGAATTCTGGAGGCCATGCGTGTTGAGGGGCAGAACTCAACGCCGCGCCGACACCAGAGCAAAGAAATGGAAATATAAATTGAAATAAATATTTCGTTTCCTCGAGTGGGGATCGAGCCCAACACCAGTCTGTTTTACAGTCACACTTTGTGCCCCTGCGCCACGACTGGCCACTAATATTTACATATTAAATATGTTAATATGATTAAATTGATGAAAATTGATATTTATAATTTAGAATCGATCAGTATTCATTTATTGATACTACAAAAAAATATAATGGAATTGATAACCTCTTCCTTTTACAGAAATCGGTTAATAAGCACAACACTAGCATTACTTTTTTACGGTTAGAATTATGGAATAGCGTATATTTGTACGACTAGACCAGGCGAAACAAAGGAAAATGAATTCATAAGCACCTCCTACCTAATTTAAACATTGCCACCTGTACTATAGAGGCGTTTAAACTGATTGTGTTATTCAAATATCATATTTTATGAATAATTAAATATGAAAAAGCCAAATATACTTTGAATGCCTAGTTGTCTAGAAATAATTTGTATATTTTTCAGCTACATATTATATCAGACGGAGAGCAAAAATTCCATATAGTTTTGGTAGCATTGCGTATTGAATGGTGGAACTAAACACCTATAAGTAAACACCGTACCTTTGTTTTGTCACCACAGCGAGGACATGAAAAGAATTAAATTCCTGAGTGGGAATCGAACCCGCAACAGTAACATTTATCAAACGCTTTACCGCTGCCCCACAAAGGCCTCATGATTTATGTTATTTAAAATCATTTAATTGAATTTATTTTTCGAGTAACACTTTCTATGAAATTGAAACATGTAAACTTTCATGCTCAGATTTAATATCTCAGATTAGCAATTTATGAAAAAAAAATGTATAAAAAAATAACTTTTTTGCACAAAATTGGAAACCCTGAAACATAGCTTCGTCGAACTAAGTGTATGCTATAAAAATATTTCGACGAGAGAGGTGTCGTATCGTGTACAAAGAAAATTCATTTTTACCTCCCTTTGATTATTTTGTCTCGATTCATATATTTTTACATATTATACTTTTTGTACTTACGTATAAGTCTTAGGTAAGTAAATAGAATTAATTTCCTTTTTTATGTTCTTTTGTTTTATGTATTTTTTTTAAAAACTGTGTTCCTCAGTTTTGAGATATTACGTGTTTTGCCATATCCAAATGATTTTCTTTTTGGTGTACTACAGTTTAGATTGACAGTCGAGATGCTGAAAAGTTTCGTGTACAAAAAATGATTAAATTGACCAAGATTTTTTTTTTGTAATTTTTAAGAGTATTTACTAAAATATGTTAATAATATAATTTAATTTATGAATAACCAGCCCGTTTTAATCTACATACCAAAGATAACTCTTCGCTCTTCACCTGTAGTTTTGACATTAAGAGTTGAGTGGCGACATATTTAAATCATTTGTATTATTCTGCTCATCAGAGCAGAAAGAACTTTAGTAAAGGATTATGTGATTTTTCAAAGAGACTTCAGAGATGATATTTTAAATATCACCCCAAATGGGTTTCAAATGAACCATCAGTCAACTGTGTCATAATTTTTATTCATACAAGCCGTGATATCTTTTGCAAAGTTTAAAAATTCAAATACTTTCAGAAAAATACGTTTTTTAGAAAACATATAAAAGTTAGTACGTAGTACGTTTTTTAATAAAATGTTTTTCTTTCCTTAACGTAGAATAACATTTTAAATAATGTTAAAAGTACTTTTAGAAAGTTGTTCTAACTTCAGATTCGAGGCTCAAGCATTTTATTTCCAAGAAATTGATCAAAATAACCTTGATATACTTAAGTGCATTTATTGTTAGATAAAATAATGTAGGTGAAGTTTAAAAGCTATTAAAGCTATAAAGTCGACGCTACCGTACCGCGAGCTTTGAAGAATTCATATAAAAAAGAAACGACTTCACGCTTTTTCTCGCATAGCAGGGAACGGAGAGGGAGTTTTGTACTTAGGAATGATTAAAAATATGATATAGGTATTTCCTTAGTTTAGTTTGACCTAAACTTTGAATCAGGACTTTGGGACGCACGCACTTTTCGGTGAACCGTGGAAGAACGTTAAAAATTGCGTGCGTTAAAAAGTTTGTAGGATCGGACATAAAATTAGCTTAAAAGACCTGTGTTAATATCAAGATAGTTTGTTCTCTGCTTCTAGTACAAATTTGAGATACTTGGTGCTGATTGGCATAACTCAACACCGCGCTTTAGCATCATACCACAGCGGGGTAGTGAAAATAAATATGAAAATAATAATTCTTTTATTTGGGCATCAAACTCACAATTCTAACCTTTACAGTCAGAAGCAATCCCACTGCACCACGATGGCTTACTCTTTAATATCAATGAATATTTACATTAATCAAGAATTAAAATTGTAGTCTTTTATGTTTATTCAATTGATTTCTAAACGGACACCAAACCTCAACATTAAACAAATTTAAAGCTTTTACTATTCAGTACAAGTATCCTTCAATCCACAAACTTTTCAATTCAAATTACATTACAACTTGCTTTAGCTTATTGTCGAATCTATTTGAAAGCCCCTGTTTCTTCACAGGGTCCATGATTTACATAATATGGGGTGAAATGATGATGGCCCTATATAGGGCCCAGGTTCGGCCTCATCTCATCTGTTCTCATCTCTGGCCTGGTGCATCCCAGTATCAGCTTGAACCATTTGATCGTATACAACGTAGAGCCATTCGAATCATTGATATGTGAAAGGACCCAATAATATGTGAAAGGCTTGACACTTTGGCTTTGTGTAGAGACGTCTCCTCGTTGTGCGTTCTCTACCGCATTTATTATCGGGAGTGTTCTGAAGAACTGTTTAACCTGTTACCTGCCGCCGAATTTTCTAACCGCACAGTACGTCACAAGCTAAAATATCATCTACATTGCCTGGATACGTGGAGATCCGCTACTGTGGGGTTTATGATTGTGGTTGTGATTCACACTTGGGCGAATGAATTTCGATTTTTTTCTCTCTCCGACGCCGAACCTGGGAATCTAATGTAAAGAACGTTCCCGTTCTCTATGCGATATTTAATATTTCATTTCTCCGACTAGGACTCGAACCCACAACCTGTCGCGAGTTTATAAACCATAAACAAAAACATTAAAAAATAAGGCCGTCTTGGCACTAGAGCGTTCGGCAGGAAGTTGGGAACGCAGTATCTTAACACTAGATTCAACTTGTTGTATGCAGAATACTGACACTTATATATTATATAATTTATAAAATTATATTACTAAATTTAATTTATTAATAATATTTTTGTTATTACGAGTTACACGAATCTCCCTTTGCTTATTGTTCCTTAAGGAATTTCTCGTATTGAACCGATTTTAATTAGAAGTTATGAAATGAATAGTTTCCCCAAGGAAGTGAGAATATTTATGAAAATATCTTAGATAACTACAACATGAAGAAAAAGGAAGTGTCTTAATAAAAAAAAATATAGTTAACGTTTCACTTATATGATTAATTGAGAAACAAATAGCTAGTAATTTTATAATATAACTATAAGATTTAATTCATCGACTTAAAATTAGCAAATATTGACAAAAATAAATATTTATCTACTTTTTACCATTTGACACGCTTTCTAAAATTTAATATTTAATTTTCTTTGAAATAATAAAAGACAAAACTAATATAATAATAACATATAATATAGGGTTGACAGACAAAACTTTGTGTCATTCTAGACATTTTGTGTTGATTAACAGAATTCGGCGCCGCGTTTTATCCTATTATTTGCGTAATTTTAACATAATCTTTCATTTATATTACTACTAATATTGACAAAACACAACATATATCACACTATCATATATTTTTTATTGCTTAAAACGTTACCCACAGACTAATGGATTTAATGAGTAAAGGACGACAATACAGTCATATATTCTTACTTTTCCTCCGAATTCCAGATATGGCCTTGATTAACGGAACTCAACGCCGCGTATTGACAAAACGCCAATTTCGCCAACATTTTACCGCTTGACACGCTTTCCACAGACAAATGGACATCACGAGTGAGGAACGACGACACAGCTATTCACTACCACTGTACTTTCATAAACAATGGATTTCTGTCTGACCGTAACTGAAAATAATTTTGACCCAGATTTGCTAGTTTCATTCTGTTTTTTTTTTATTCTATTGTCGTTTGTTTGTTTAACTTTTGTTTTGTGTACTAGTACTATTTCACAAATACAAAATAGTTTTTATTTTTGATTATAAATCTGTTGATTAACTACTGGTTAAGTATAACTTAACTTTATAAGTTGTGAATTAATTTTCATTTGTCAAGGTGACAATTTTGTAATGTTATGTAGAAATATTTCTGTATTAGTGCTAGGCGACGAATCTCAATGTTAGCAAAACGAAAGAAAAGAAAAGAAAGAAAGAACGGAGTATCTTAACACTAGGCTCTCTCCGCTTACTCTGTAGATCATGAAGATTTAATTAACACATTGAAATATCTGCCTTAGTTTCTTTGCAAACAGTTTAAAATATGGAAAAAATCGTAACTATTATAGAATTATAAATTTTAAATTTATAAGTGCTGCAAAATAATGTAGTAATATTTTGTCACATGTGTCGACCGTCGAACGTATGAAAATAAACGTTATCGTATATTTTATATATAAATAATTTGTTTTAAACATTATGCAAAGTAGCCTCAATGAAGTTTTAAAAATATGTTTATTTTTGTATAATGTAATACACTATATTACGTTTTATGTGGCAAAAGTTACTGTTTTTTTCTTTAACAAGACATAGTATGGTGTAAAAACTCAACACTCAATATCTCGAAAATTTAAACCTAGTGTCAAGACACTCCTTTTCCACCGAATGTTCAAGACGTTGTATGTTGATTGGCGGAACTCAAACTCAAAATTATTTGAATGTAGGCACTCAGTGATAATCGAACTTACTATTAACGCCGTTACAGTACTACGCTATTCCACTTTACCGCGACAGCTTCATATAAAATTACACGACATTTTACATAATTCAAAACTATTTTAAATCTAAGAACTGAAAATTTAAATAAAAATATTCAATTTACCGTAGTATTTCATTATACAATGTTAACGGGAAATATCAATATCGAGTTTATTTACTTTAACGTCAACCGCAGAAACGGAATTCTTATACGTAGTTATTTTATTTATTTGAAGTTTATAAATTGGTTGTTACAAGTAGTTGTGGACCATGCTTCATTTAATGGCTAAATAAAAATAAATAATTAAACATATAGTTTATTAAACGATAAAAATATTTATAATAGGGTTGTGGGTTCGATTCCATCTCGAGGAAAGGATTTGTTTTTTTTTCCCGCGCTCTGGTAACTAGAAAAAGCACAACATTGAGCTCCGTCACTCAACATGTATTCATAATGTCTCGTAAATTGGACGGAAAGTGAGCAACTGAGTGTCTAAACACTAACTTCTCTAACCTACAGCGTACTGTTAAAAACTAATTAAGCTTAAAGCTATCACTCTGCCCAAAAATAACGATAACATTGAATAATTAAATAATAAATTTTACACCGAAAAGCGAAAATGTTGCTGGCTCTTCTCAGTAGAACTGCCATTGGTAGTCAGCTTCACGTTGTATACCGCACACAGCAGGGTAGGCAGAGGGAACCTAGTGTTAAGACACTCCGTTCCCCAGTTTCTGCCGTATTTTGGAGGCATTGCGTGTTGAGTGGCAGAACTCAACGCCGCGCTTTGCCTCGACACCAAAGCGAAGAAATGAAAATATACATTTAAATAAATATTACAGTTTTTCGAGTGGGGATCAAACAAGCAGTTGCGATGACAGTAACACTTTGTTCCTCTGCACTACGACTACTCTATATGTATATATGTATAATATGGCACATCAATTTCAAATTCGACATACTAATATTTGGTTTCGGTAACCAATAAATTGCTCTAATATAACTCATCTGTACAGATGAGTTAAATTCAAGCGATTTCCAATCTAATTTTAAGGTAATAAAGATCAAATTAGCTCATTAAAAATGTTTCGTTATGTGTGAAACACGTGTACAAAATGAAAACTTCATTTTACATGACCAAGCACATATATAATACTGTAATAGAGGAGTGTCTTAAATCATAAGCTTAGTGCCTATGATTTCTTAACGTTTCTTAAAAACATTATATAATAAATTATTTGGTGCTTTTTTATTGTTTTCGAGGCCATCGTGGCGCAGAGGCACAAGGGTGTGACTGTAACGTGACGGTTGTGGGTCCATTCCCCACTCGAAGGAAGGAATTATTATTTATTAATATTATCATTTCTTCGCTCTGGTACCAAGGTAAAAGCCCAGAGTTGAATTTCGCCACTCAACACGAAATGCTCTGCTCCTACCTACTCTGCTGTGTGGGGGATACAGCGTGAAGCTGATTTATTTATTTATTTTATTTTCTTGTTAAGTAATCATTTTGTTCATAGCTTCTCTTATATTACAACAAATGCCACAATGAATATAACATAATAGAAAGTTACATTCTATCGAGGGGTCACCAAACATCTCTCCCTTTTCGTACCCATTGCTCGTTTAGGGAGTTTTGTTGTAACACCACTCACAGCTACCGGCAATGACAAAAAAAAAGTTTTAAAGAACAAGAACAAAGACGTATTTTTTTTAACTCATCCCCCTGAGACGGAACCCATCCAGTTAACCATCAAGTTGACCATCAAGTAAACGTTCACAGCCAGACGTGAATAATGAAAATAAAATAATAAATCTTAGTTTCTATTATATAAATTTATTGTTAATGTTGTAGTGCAGCGTTGAATCCCGCCAACTTGCTATTATTATCTCTAAGTCATTACTACTAGATCATTAGCTACCGTGGGGTAAAATAAAATTAAAATATGAATAAAATATTTTTTGTCCTCCGCCGGTTCTTACAATTTGTGAACGTCACATGTGCTTACTCTTGACTTGGGATGGCAAATGTAAGCTTTCAATTTATTTATGAGTATCCCACGTTACCTGTAGAAATATGTGCACGTATAAATTATTGATTTATATGCAGATTTAGAATATTTTGAATGTAATTTATTAATTAGACATTGTTTTTTGGATTCTATTTAAAAAAACGTAGTAGCGAGACTCGAACCTGTGTCGAATAATTTAGTTTTGTTGTTAGCATCTTTTTAGGGACATTTTTTTCAAATTTCCAGCACTCAAAGATTATTTGACATAATAGAAAATTTTGAATTAATTTTTAAGCTTCATGCTGTATGCCGCACATATCAGGATAGGCAGAGGCAACCTGGCGACCTAGTATCAAGACAGTCCGTTCCAACTGAGAGACTTCCAATCTCTGCTTGCCGCCGAATTCTTGAACGAGGAAATAAAAATATTAAATATTTCATTTCTTCGTGTTGAAATCGAATCGAATCGAACCACGTGTGTCGTGTTTACAGTCACACACTTGTGGGACACAAGCGCCATGTTGACCTTAAAAATTAGAAATATTTATAGATTTTATTGTACGGCTTCTAAATATTTTTTTTATTTAATGTAAATAACATTTAAACTTTAAAGTAGTCTTAAAATTTTATTGATGTTTTTGTCGTTTTGTAAGAAATATCAAGGAGTACTAATTTAATACAAGGTTCTCCGTGCTTACCTTTATGCGAGGAAAATCTGTAGCTTAAAAATATATAGAAATTAAAAGATATATGTAACAAATATATTTAGAAAATGTATAAAAATTTTAACCTAGAAGGAATCGATATGCGACTCTTGGCAACCGTCCAAACGCTCGTTGCCAATTAAGCCATACGTTTTACCAAGCTATGTCGGAATTCTCATTTCTTGTTTTTTTTTTGCTGTTTTATAAATTACTTTTTCTTACATTAAAGTGACATTATCTTATCTTCACGCTGTATCCCGCACACAGTAGTGTGCAACCTAGTGTTAACACACTCCGTTCCCCACTTTCTGCCGAATTCTGGAGGCATTGCGTGTTGAGTGGCAGAACTCAACGCCGCGCTTTGCCTTGACACCAGAGCGAAGAAATGGAAATATAAATTTAAGTAAATATTTCACCTCCTCGAGTGGGGATCGAACCCACAACCAGTCGGTTTTACAGTCACACTTCGTGCCGCTGCGCCACCACTGGCCTTATGTGACGTTATAATACGTTAAAATCAAAATATTATACTAATTGTAATCGAAAACCTCGTATGCCTGGACAAAACATACAATCCCGTTATTTCCTGTTCTAATCACAATTTCTGGGAATCTTCCCTTACTAGACCTACACTTTCCAAGGACCTACTAAATTTCATCTCTCTAAGCCGTGTAGTTTAAGCTGTGCGTTGTCTGTCACTCAGTAAAGAGTGCTGTAAAAAAAATAAATAAATCAGCTCCCGCACACAGCAGGGTAGGCAGAGGAAACCTAGTGTTAAGACAACCGTTTCCCACTTTCTGCCGAATTCTGAAGGCATTGCGTATTGAGTGGCAGAACTCAACGCCGCGCTTAACCTCGACACCAGAGCGAAGAAATGGAAATATAAATTTAAGTAAAAATTTCATCTCCTCGAGTGGGGATCGAACCCACAACCAGTCGGTTTTACAGTCACACTTCGTGCCGCTGCGCCGACTGGCCTCAAGAATACTGTACTTTGTATAAATATAAATTTAAACATAATAAATATATGATACAGATTTCTTTAAAGATATCATAAAAAATATTCAAAGCATACACATTGTTCGCAAATACTTTGTTCAATTTTGTCGTATCTTTCCCCATCCATAGACTTTTATTGTGAAAAGAACAATTGTTACTGAAATATAATGGAAACTGATCTTTATTAAAAGAAACCCAAATAAATTTGGAGGAAATAAAAGAGTTTTTTTAGTATCGTTGTTTTTTTAAATAAATCTCTCAGTTTGATGTTTTATCTCCCTTAGCAGAGTTATCAGAGATAACCTAGTACTACACTCCTTTATTCGTTTTCCTCTCAAATTAGGGTCATTGCGTGTGGAGTGACAGACAGAGTGACTCAATTTCGCGTTTGGTCTTTGGAAGTGTAAATATTTCAAATATATTTACTCTCTGCCGCCGCCGTGGTATAGGGCAGGGGTGCAAATGTGTGACTATAAACGCTACGTTGTGGGTTCGATTTCCACTCAGGTGAATGAAATATTTAATATTTTCATTTCTTCGTTCTGGTACCGAGGCAAAGCATTTAAGGTCTATCACTCAACACGCAATACCTCCATCATTTGGCGGAATGTGAGAAATGGAAGTGTATTAATAGGAGCAGAGTGTCGTAACACTAGTTTCACCGGCTACCTCTGCTTTCCCAGGTATGTACGGAATACAGCGTGAAACTACAAAACCAAAGCATATTTATAATGCCTCTTTTAAATATTTATATATGTATCATATATGAAATATGTATATATAGACCATATGTATGTATATATTACGAAACACATAATAATTTACGCGAATTTTGGCCTCCGAAATATCTGAAGCGTAAACGGTTAATTGGTAAAGTTACAATATATTATAACATTACATTATGTACTTTATTATAATATATTAAGATTCAAATTAGTTTGTCTCGAACGTAGCCTGCTCTTCGAAATACGGTTACAGCAGACCAATATAGGCCTATACTAAGCTCGTTTGTTGAACAACTGTCTTAATGTCATTTATAATATTAAGATGAGATGTTATATTAAATTTGAAGTATTCTTGTCATCGGTTGATAGAATTTCGACATATCTTCTAACAATAGTAGCAGGTTCGATACACGCTCAAGGAAATATTAATAACGCGAAGAGAGACAACATCTGGCCCGCAAGTAACTGGTATGAATATATTTTTTTAACATTATTCAAGCGTTCCACTCTTAGGAAAGAAAGGAAATGTTTTTGGGAACGTATATTTTTTTTACGTAGCAAGATTTGAATCCGAGCCTTTTGGATGCTTTCCAAAAAAAGTGTTTTATTTAAATTTTCCCGCTCTTCCAAGACAAAAGAAGGCATTGAGCTCCGAAGAATACGCAGTTGGCCCAAATTCATTCGAAAAGTTGAGGTCGAAGTGTCTTGACACTAGATTCTCTCTGCATGCTTTGAATGTGAAAAACATATTTTAGTCCTTTTAATATGTAAGAGCAACGCAACGCTAGGTGCCGCGTATGTTCTAAATGAAAATCGCAAAAATAAATAATTCTCATAAAATGAGAAATAATATTCGTTTACGTTTTTTTTCATGGGTATAAAAGAATTTTCTTACGTAAAAATAAATTGCAAAAAATTACATAGGCACTTACGAGAGATTGGAGCAAAATTTTTAATAATCTCTTTTTGGTGGAGAAAGTACGGGAAGCTGTTCAATGTGTGTAAATTTTACGCTTTAAAAGGCATTCATGTTTTTGGATGACATAACTGGAATATACCTTATATTCCAGTTATGTCATCCAAAAACATGAAAAATATTTTTTTTTCAATCCATAGAATTCAAAGTCCGGGTGTCCATAGTGCTGCTTTAAGGGCAGCTCGTCGCAGTGCTTGGGACTTATTTTCCCCAGTGGAAATCAAACCCATAACCTGTCACGTTCGGAGTCAGACGCTTGTGCCACGACTGGCCTCCTTACCTTTATTTTATTTTCCCCTTTAATAATCATAATTACCTAAAAATCTAAAAAGAAAAAAAAAACAATGAACATTTTATACTTTAAGTCTCAATAAAGACCCACCCACAAACACCATTTATATTTTATTTACTGAACACCTCGTGCTTTTGAAGTCAATGCTTTTATTGAACTTTGAACTTTTCCTCGCTTTCCATTTAACATCTTAAATTGTTTACAATATGAACCGCGAAAAATGGGATCTTTCTTAACTTATATTTATGAGTGGTGGCACAGAAAAAAATATTTATATTCAATACTATGTATTTGAGGCTATCGTGGCTTGGTAGCACAGGTAAAACGCGGCGTTGAGTTCCACCACTCAGCCCTTCCTTCTACCTACCACAAACGCGTAAAAAGTTTCTTAAACACACCACAAACACCAAACCGCTTACAAAAACATTTAAATTACCCTCAAAGCTGTTTTTAACGAAATAAAATGTTACACATGGCTAATATGAAATCGTATACAAATGTGTTAACAAATATTCTCGGTACATTTTATTGCCCGCGTAAAAAGTTTCCAAGCCGTTTCGTTTATTCGTAGAGCGATTAAGCCGTTTATTGCATTCTAATGATGGATTTATCATCACCCTGTATAAAGATAGAGTTATGTATATGTTTAATAAGTATCTTGTTAACTCGTTTTGTAGGTATTGTTGCTATCTGGTATTGGGTATGTTTGGTAATCGTGAGTTGGGTATATGAATATATAACAGGGTAGTCAGAGGGAACCCGGTGCTTAGACTCTGTTCCCCAAGCACCGCTTAATTTTCTAAACATTACGTGTTGAGTAGCGAACTCAACCTTGCATTTTGTCTATCAGAATGAGGAAGTAAAAATTATGCGCAGCGTAGACTTCACCACTAAACACACAATATTTCGAAAATTGGACCGGAGGTGAATAGTGTGTCATAATAGTCTAGGTTTCAACTTTATACACGTCTATATGTGAAATATAGCGTGAATATAAAAAAAAGGTATTATATACATTTTCGATACCTAAATCACATATTATGACATAAATAATTTTGCGTCTGGCTTTCAACAATAGTACAGAATAAATTGTTATTGAACAAACGATTTATAAAGAAAACACGAAACCTGACTGCATAAGCTAAATTAATAAATCCAATAACACTCGCGCCATCAAGACAAATCCAATAATGTATAATTTTTTTTTAAGGAAAATACACTTTAGCTCGTGACTTACTGTTCTGTTAGAAAATTCGTCGGCAGGTAACAAACAGGTTAAACAGTTCCTCAGAATACTCCCCTTGATAAATGCAGTAGAGAACGCACAGCGAGGAGACGTCTCTACGCAAAGCTTAAGTTTCAAGTCTTTCACAGATCATGGGGTCCTCAATGATTTGAACGGCTCTAGGTTGTATGCGATCAAATGGTTAAATATAATTTATTAAAATCGTTTCACTGCTAGGTTAATAGGTGCTAGGGAACAAACTAACGGACATATAAACATACATATATGCGCTAAAAGCATAACTCTACTATTGGGCTACGCTGTAGCCGAGAAAAAACTATAATAGAATGAATTTCAATTGAATTCATATTTATTATTATAATAATAACTAAAGACATTGAATGCTAAAAGCTTTGGACGGAATATATGTTTTGTAAGAAAGAAAAATACATGAATGTCGTGTGCTTATTTATTCTTCGGAATATATTATTTTTTAGTATACATTTAATAGAGCTAGCCCCGGCTTTGTTTTAACTAATTAAAATAAATCAGCTTTACACTGTATCCCGCATACAGCAGGGTAGGCAGAGGGAACCGAGTGTTAAGACACACCGTTTCGCGGGAATCGAATCCATTAACCACTCAAAGCACTTATACTTAACAGCTGACGAATTCCATTCGTTTACTTAGTTTTGCTTATATATATGTATAAAAATAATACAGTCTAAAATAATATAAAGTCTTGCAAATTGCAAGACTTACAAAAATATGTAAGACTCGTTTGAGTGTTCCCCTCCACGGAAATCTTTAGTAAAAGGCGAAAGATTTATACGTTTTGAAGGGAAACCAGAGATAGCGAGTCGTACAATACATTCTTCCTTCCAGCGCTGTGGGCGCTGGGAAACGGCATCAGGGCATACGCCCTCTCGCCGTGGTTTCTGGCGGCACATATAGATATAGTGTGCGTCCTTGGGGGGGGGGCCCGTGGGCCCTGGGGTAATATGTGCGTACCTAGGTAGGCACAGTACAAGGAAGCAGGGGGAGGGATGAGCAAGATGCCACCTGGGCGGTCAGCCCAGCCGGGTGAGACTCACGGTTACCCGTGAGAGGCCCAGCTTAGGCGACCTGCGACCGAGGTGACTGCTCAGGAGTGGAATCGGGGGAGGAGGGGGGAATAATGTCCCTCGGTTGGCGTCTTCTCTCGTCGGGAGGTCGCGTATGGAGAGGTGCGATGCTACGAAGGTGCGGGTGGTCCGAAGCATCGGCGCGGCGGAATGCGTTAGACGCAAGCCGGCCGATGTGAACCTCCAGGCTTTCCATGTGCAGGTCTCTTTGTAAGGTCGAGTTTCGAACGCAATATGGTGCCTGGGTCACTCGCCGTAGGGCGAGGTTTTGGACCACCTGCAGGATTCTTCGCTGGTTCTCGCTGATGAGTGCGTACCACGCCGGGCTCGCGTAGGCCAGGTGAGGCCTGATGTACGCCTTGTACAGTGACAACTTCGTTCTGATGGGTAGCCTCGATTTGAAAAGCGGGCGCAACAGGATGAGCGCGGTTCTTGCTGCGTTCGCCGCTTTTTTGACATGCCCTGTCATGCTGAGTCTTCTATCAATCACCACGCCGAGATAGGTGGCGCGGCTGCTCCAGGGGACCTGCTGGCCCTGCAGGCGCAGCGGAGGAGGCAGTCTGATGTGATGACCAAAGCTGATCGCTTGCGTCTTTGCGATGTTCAGCTTGAGCCTCCACTCCGCCAGCCAGTCCGGCAGCAGGTCGAGGGCGCGCTGGAGTTTCTTGGCTGCATGGTTGGGATTGAGAGACTTCGTGAGCAGGGCAATGTCGTCGGCGTAGAGCGCCAACGTCGTATCCTGCTGGATAGGGATGTCGTCAGTGTACAAGGAGTACAGGGCTGGTGAGAGGATGCTGCCCTGCGGAACTCCTGCTGCGATTGGGTGGCTGGAAGACCTCGCACTCTCCACCCTCACGCGGAAGGTCCTGCCGCGGAGATAATCGGCCAGGACCTGGGCGACGTAGTGGGGGGTGCCGGCGTTCAACACTTTATGCAGCAGCCCCGGGTGCCACACGCGGTCGAACGCGCGCGACACGTCGAGGAAGGCTGCTGTGGCACTCTCCTTCCTGTAGAAAGCTGTGGTCGCGTAATGCACCACTCTGGCGACCTGGAGCGTAGTAGAGTGCCCGCTACGGAAGCCAAACTGTTCATTGCGCGGTTGGAGGTGCGCCTGGAGAAGCGGTAGTAGCAGCTTCTCGAACAGTTTGGCTACCGCGCTGAGGAGGGTTATCGGGCGGTAGCTGTCCGGATTGCGGAGGTTCTTCCTTGCCTTGGGCAGCATGATGACCAGGCCCTCCTTCCACGCCCGGGGGAAGTATCCCAGGCGTAGAACGGCGTTGAAGAGCCTGGTCAAAGCAGTGATGATCATGCGGGGTAGGTGGCGTAGTGCTCGGTTGGTGACGCCATCCAAGCCAGGGGCTTTCTTGGGCTTCAGTCCTTTGATGGTCTTCGCCACGAGCTCAGGCGAAAAGTACGGAGGTGCAGGTAACGGTCGCTCTGGGTTAGCCAATGCACGGGCGACATCGGCCTCCAATCGCGCGTGGTGGGCAGGTCGCTCGCTAGCATTGGGCTGGAAAGTGGCCTCTAGGTGTTCAGCCAGTATCTCCGCTCTCTCCGCTGCAGTGAACCGGAGAGATCCATCTGGGTGCATCAGGGGGTGGGTTGCAGGCTTCTTTTTAGTGAGCTGGCGACACAGGCGGTTGAGGGAAGGCTGGTCCTCATCAGCCTCCTCAATCCGGCGCTCCCACTCGTCGGCTCCGGTCTCGACAAGCGCCTCTCTTATACGCTCAATTAATTTGTTGAGCCGAGTCTTCGCAGCTGGGTCCCTGGTTTGTTGCCACTCGGAGCGTACCCTCCTCTTCCGCTCGACGAGGGCACGAATGTGCGCAGGGATTGGCGGCAGTGTGCGGGAGGTGGCAGGTGTTGTGGCCTCCTCCAGCGCCTCCTGAATGGTGCCGGTAATCCTGGCCTCAAGCCGGTCGACGTCCGAGGTGTCGACAATGGGTTCGGCAATGGGAATCTTCTGGTGGTGGAGCTGCTTCTGGATATTGGCCTCGAACCGCACCCAAGAGATCCGCCGTCCGGGTGGTGGGCCATTGGCCAAAGTCAGCCTGCCCGTGAGTTTAACAAGGACCGGCTGATGATCAGACCCGAAGGCATCTGGGAGGGTCTCGAGGTCCATTGCTTCGATCCCTTTGTGTACCACCAGATCGATGGTGGTGGGCTGGTGGGTGGCAGTGAAAGAGAAGTGGGTCGGCTCGTCGGGGCCCACTACTTCGTAACCGTGCCGGATGGAGTCCTGATGGAGTCGGCGCCCGGTGGTGCAGTGAGATGCACATCTCCAGGCGGGGTGCTTGGCGTTCCAATCCCCAGCCGCGAGGGTGGGTATGGAGCCGCCAAGCAGTTGATGCACTTCGCTGGTGCGTAGAGGGCTCTTGATGGGGCGGTATATGGCGTAGGCTCTGAATAACTGGGCTCCAATTTGTGTCTCGACGCCCAGAGATTGGAACGACTGGGCGTCGAGGTCAGGCAGCTGGCGGAATATTAAGTTGCGGCGGACGGCGACCAGCAACCCGCGTCGAGGCTTCTCCGCAGATACATCCAGCCGCAGCACATGGTACCCGGGAAGATTGGCAGGGTGTGAGGCGTGGAGGTGAGTCTCGTTGATTAAGGCGACATCAACATTGTTGTCGCGCAGCAGGAGTCGTAGGAAGGGCAAGCGCCGGCGGAGGCTTGCAGCGTTCCAGTATAGTATGCGGGCTTCAGGCGTGAAGAAGCAGGTTACTCATCCCGCTGAGCACGCTTTGGACAGGGTCTCGACCTTCCCTTAAGGCAATGAGGACTTCCTTAAGGGTGTCGATAGCCCTGTCAATGATGGCGTGCGTCGGCTGGCGGGTAGTGGCCGAGGTGGTTCTGGGCGCGGCAACCGAGGCCGCGGCTGTTGTCATCTGGGAGGCGGGTGGGGGGAGGGACTCGTTGGCCTTCTGCCTCTTCGTCCTCTTCCCTCCCCTCTTCTTATAACGACTGCCACCCCTCTCAATTGCGGGGTTGGCAGGGGCCATTAGGTTGGGCGCGGTGTTCTCGGCGCCAACCGTATTGGAGGAGACTCGGGGAGCTGAAGTCCTGGGTTTCCTGGTTGAATCCTCCCTGGTGAGGGCGACGGTGCCTGCCCTCTTGTTCAATGCCTCCCGCTTGTATTGAGGGCAGGCTGAGTAATTAGCGGGGTGAGCACCGCCGCAATTGGCGCACGTGGCTGGAACCTCTAGTGGCCTCGGGCAGTCGCGCGCGAGGTGCTCTTCCCCGCACCTCACGCATGCCTGCCGCCGGTGGCACCCATGGCTGGAGTGCCTGAATGCCTGGCAGCGGTGGCACTGCGCCGGGCCCTTCTTGCTTCTCCAGGCTTCTATGGTGATACCCGGCATGTATAACAGCTCCGTCACGCTGTAAATGCCGGGAATCAGGTCCGGGGTGTTGGCGAGGATGGCAAAGAAAATACACCCCGGCCTCCCCTTTCTGGCTTTGATAGGGCGGACGTACTCGGCTGTGAAGCCGAGCTCCGCCAAGGCGTCTTTAATCTCTTCCGGGGTGGTGGTGACAGGTAGCCCCCTGATGGCTACTTTGCGACTTTTCTCCGCCGGGAGTGCATATGAGAACCACGAGATGTGTTCCCGGGTCTCAAGTTCGGAGAGGTACCGCTGTACTATGCGGTACTCGTCCTCCGAACAAGGCGAAAATCTAACGCCCTTTCCGAATGGGCGTGCATTAGGGGCGTGGCCTAATCTGTCACGAAGCGTCTTGAAGTGCGACGCCCAGTTCGGTAACACTTCTACGATGAGTGGCGGCAGTCTCGGCTTCTGCGGCGCTGGGAGTGCGGTGGTGGTCTGAGAGGCGGCGGGGGGCTGCGCTGGGTGGCTCGGGCCGGGTGCCCGGAGCGCGTCGGCGAACGTGGTGCTTGGGGTATTGGTGATGTTCGCAGGAATCGAGGGTGCAGGGGAGGGCATGTCCATTCCCTCCTTCTCACGGCGTCTTCTGGGCTCTGGCCGGCTGGACTGTATGGTCACCGGACAGTGGCGCTTTCCTGCGCCTGGGGTTTCTGCTTCCTCAGCTCGCTGACGGCGCACCGGAGTCTGGCACTCGGTGGGCTGCGACTGCGCTGGGTCCAGCGCTCGAGCACGGTCGTTAAGGAACATGGCCATGTGTTCCATCAATTCGTGGCTGAGCGCTCCTCTACGTTGAAGCTCCGCCACGACGATCATGTCCCTGTCCAGTGAGGACTGCGGGGACAAAAGGTCTTCCTGCACCCTGGAGGGCGCGGAGGGGGAGCGCTTTTGCGACTCCGGGTGTCGGTGGGCGCTGCGTGAGGCCCTGGGTGCCTGGCCTGGTGAAGGCGAGGCGGCAGCTGCGGGCGTCGATCCCGCGTAGCGCGGCGCGCCAGGTTGCGCCGCGGAGAGAGGGGGCTCCCTCGACGTCGTCCCCTGGTCCATTGCCTGCACGGGAACTCCGTACAGCGCAGCGGAGCGCGGGGGACGGGGGCCGCTGGGTGCGGCGGTGTCTGCGGCCGCTGCAGGGGACGCTTGTGTCCCTGCACGCGGCGGCTGGTGGCTGCTCATTCCTATGAGCGCCGGCGGCGGTGGTCCTCGGTGACTGCCCTCACAACCCGACGGCCCATCTTGGTTCGGGGCCGGGCGATCCAGTGGGGGGTGGAGTCCCCTCCGCACAGGCCAGTGCGGGCGGAATTCCTCCTTATTTGTCCACAAATAAGGGCAGAATTTCCTGGTGTGGTCTTCTGGGTTCGGGTGAGCTTGCTTCGGTCCACTCGTCGTCGTCTTCTTCCGGTTGTAGAGATGATAAGTTGATTCCTTAGCAGATGGCAGTCAAGCTGATCCTTTACATCAGATAGCGAGTCTTTTAATGTGAGCTGTATTTATGTTTCCAAGAATAAGAAGTCGATAGCGCGATTCAGAATTGCAGTATAAATGGACAACGCCATCTATTGTCAAATGTGGCTATTACTATTACACTAGGTTGGGAGAGCGAATGTTAAGTTAAGACACTCCATTTCCCTATCAATGGGCGGAAACCTTTTAAGACACGGCGGCGGAACCTAACGCTGAATTTAAACTGAACTGAACTGTCTAGATTTTGGGAAAATAAATAATTTATATTGCTATATGTTTTAGTTTCACGTTGTATCGCGTATAATAAGATAGTCATAGGGAACCTAGAGTCAAGACACTTTGTTCTCTATCTCCGCCCAAGAGTTAAAGAGTGGAAATTAGCATCGTAATTTGTCTTGTTACCGGAACCGGAAGAAAATTTAAATAATTCATTTTCCCGAATAAGAAGACTCGAACCCATAATTATCACATATACAATCAAAGGCTGTGCTGCTGTGCCACGAGGGCCTCACTTCAATTTTATTTTTTTATTAGTTCTGTTACCTTTGCGCAGCTTATTAAAGCTGGGTTGGCACAGAGAATACAATGTTAAGACATTCCGTTATTACATAATGCGCGTTTAGAGAGGGGACCTTTTATGTTAAGATACTTCGTTCCCACTAAGTCTCTTTCTCACTTTCGTTCCTAACTTTCCGCCGTATTGTAGGCATTGCTTGTTGAGTGGCGGAACTCAACGCTGCTCAACTTTACAACTACAACTTTACTTTAATACATCGATGAGCTTGATCGATGTCTTCTTTGTTTAATGGTATAATTTAAATATACCTACACATATATATATATATATATATATATATATATATATATATATATATATATATATATATATATATATATATATATATAGCAATTTGAAAGTGCTGTTGGTATATATATATATATATATATATATATATATATATATATATATATATATATATATATATATATATATATATATACCAACAGCACTTTCAAATTGCTTTACATTTTAGGTAATACCAAACAAGAGATAGTGAAACCTATTCATAATAAATGAGGTTAAGACAACTCCACCTGATGAGTGATGTGAAGCAATATATTATGCGAACTTAGCACGTTACGAGATGAATGCTAACGTTTCAAACGTAATTGCTTTAGTTGGAAACGGTAGACGTATGATAGAGTATAGTGTGTAGAATTCAGCCCAGTCGTGGCGTAGGGGTAAATTTGAGAGGTTGTGGGTTCAATTCCCAGTCGAGGAAATGGAATGTATATTTTTTTCTGTTAACGCGATTTCCCGCGGCGTTGCTCATTGCTCAACAAGCAATGCCTTTAGAATTCGGTGGAAATTGGGGAATGGAAGTGTTTTAATGGCAACGGACTTTCTTAACATTAGGTTCCCATTTTCCCTCTGCGTTTTCTGCTATATGCGGGATACAAAGTGAAGCAAAAAAAATATAAAGTATAGCAATGATATCTTGACTAGTATGACAAAATTTGAAGATATGATGGAATTGTGTAAGGATTTTCTGAACTTGAGGGTTGTTGTGCGTAGGAATGAGGACGGGAGTAAGCTGTGCCCTACCAAAAAAAATCTGGTGCCCACCCTATAATTTGTATTGACAAAAATTGAGAAAATTTATTAAAAAAGCTTTACACAAAAAGATCCAATGTAAAATCAAAATATGATGCTTGGAATTAAAAAAAAATAGTTAATAAAAATGCAATAATTTCAATAGTATTTTCTATGTAAACATAAAATATATTGAACCAACAGATAAAAACATGGATTACATTGCAAACAATCCAAAAGGGGATATCCCAAGTATCGCCGATGGTTGCAGCATGTAGGTCTTATTGTCAACGAAATAAATATATTGCTATGGTCTTTTTTCAAATTGACACTTCTTCTCGCATATAGCAGGGCAGGGAACCTAGCATTAAAACACTACGTTTCCCGCTTATCGCTTAAATTTCGAGATATTTCATGCTCGGTAGCAGAACTTAACGCCATGTTTTATCTTGCCACCAGAGCGAGGAAAGGGTTAATTAATTCCTTCTAGTGAGAATCAAACCCACAACCGACGCGGTTTCAAAGAAACCGTGTCAGATTTATCTATGTATAGAATTAGGGGTGAAAATGTCATAAAAATATTACTGGTTCAATAAAAAATGATCTATACGAAATAGAAATCCTCGAAGCAAACTAACACGCATTATATATCACGTCACTCAAATTTTCAGTTGGCTGGCAGTGTGTGATATACATATAGATAAAATATGATAATATATGTGTGTGTTTGTACGTAGTACGTATACGTATGTCTGTATCGCGACATAGCTGCGCAGTGTATTTCTGTAACGCGGTGATTGTGGGTTCGATTCCCACTCAGGGTAATTAATAATTACGTTTCGCTATTCGCTCTGTTGACAAAAGAAAGAGCAGCGTTGAGTTCTGCCAATCAACATACAATTTTTCGAAAGTAGAAAATGTAGTGTCTTAATTTAGTAGGTGCTTGTCTGTTATATGCGGTATACAGTATGAATCAGCTTCACACTGTATCTCGCATGGAGTCAAAATCACAAGTCAAAATCACAAGTCAACACTACTTTAATATCACTATATAGTTGAAAACATCAAAACGTTCACGTTATATTAGAAAAGAAATCCAAGTTCATCAAAATACAAAAACTATAACTATAAAAATTGTATAAATTTCATACAAATCAGCGCAAAATTCATATTTTATTGTTGTACATTTTCCCTAACATCGATAGAGTGGTTTACGATCCAAAGGAAACGTGGAATAAGGCAGCTTTATGCCGAAAAAATTTTACTATCAGAATAGATTTGCAAGGATTACAATTTGGAATGGCACATAAAGTTTTGGCAGATAATAATAATAGTTAATAACCCTTAAATTATTGTTTTCTTTTATCTTTATTCATACCTTTATTATGGGGTTAGATGGGGGTAGGATTTCTGCTTGTACAAAAATTTCAACTAAAGATTTTTGTGTAACATATTATATGTTCTCGCATAATTAGAATGAGGCCAGTGGTGGCGCAGAGGCACAAAGTGTGACTGTAAAACCGACTGGTTGTGGGTTCGATCCCCACTCACTCGAGGAAGTGAAATATTTATGTACATTTATATTTTCATTTCTTCGCTCTGATGTCGAGGCAAAGCGCGGCGTTGAGTTCTGCCACTCAACACACAATGCCTCCAGAATTAGGAAGAAAGTAGGGAACGGAGTGTCTTAACACTAGGTTTCCTAAGCCTGCTGTGTGCGAGATACAGCGTAAAGCTGTTTTGTTTTATATTGTATGTTCTCGCCTAAATAGAAACTCGCTCAATCATACTCAGACTCAGAATCAGACTGAAAATTGTATTTTTTTTCTCCATACTCCTTATTTTCTCCATCTGTATTTTTGCTAATTCTGTGCTCAGGTGTTTCATACATTCCTCGTATAATAAGAGACTTTTCAATTTTGATATCCATGGTGTCGGTTGAAGCTCTTCTTGACAGATATCATATTCAGCATGCCAAAAAGTAATACCATGTACATGGCTATGTATTTATCTTTCTACTGAATTACGAATTAACACCTCCCTTACTTTTATTGTAAAGTTCAATCGTAACTAGTTTTCTGGAGTTGGATTTGAGGAGATCGTCTTCATCACAGGGTGTCAACAGTTTGTCACTCTTCCTCAAATAAATTTTCTATTTTTTCCATCGCTCAAGACAATGCCATCATAAAGTAGGTTTAGCTAAATAAACGATTATAAAACTTAAAATAAGTAAATATTAACAAAATATCTTAAAAATAAATTAAAACAATCAAATTTATTTAGGTTCGTGATATGACGTTATTACACCTATATACAATGCTTACCTGCGACAAAAGTGCACCGTTTAGGACCTTCGGTGATGACGGCGATACTAAATCAGATCATCAATCATCAAATGGTTTGAAAGAGAGATATGAAAACGTTTTTAAGGTGAGTCATTTTGACTCACCCCACTATCCCGCACATAGCAGGTTACGCTGAGGGAACCTAGTGTTAAGACAATCTTTTCCTCACTGTCCGCCGAATTTTGGCATTGCGTATTGAGTTGCGGAACTCAACGCCGCGTTTTGCCTCGACACCAGAGCGAAGAAATGAAAATGTAAATTTAGGTTAATATTTCATTTCCACGAGTGGGGATCGAACCCACAATCAGTCGCGTTAACAGTCACACTTTGTGCCCCTGCGCCACGATTGGCCCCTAATGTCTATTAATATTAGTTTTCCTCCGCCTACACTGCTATATGGGAAAAAATATTAAGATGTTTTTGTTTATTTATTAGTGTTATCCATGTGGAAACAGACAGCAGGAAACCAGTCTCTTTAATATATAAATAAATATAGACAAAAGAAACTTAATGGAGAAAATCGAATGATTTAAGATTGTTTTTATATCTCTCTCTATCTCTCTCTCTCACTCTCTCTCTAGTAACCAATATGATATAAAAGATATAACTAACATAGGTTTAATATGAAAATCGATCGATACACATCCATTTCATTTCATTCATTAGTCTTCATACATCGGCTCGCCGTAATTAGTCATTTGTAATTTAGATCGTAGCTTCTAATTTTACGATATAGAACGTTTTATGGTACAAACAGCTTGATTACTTAAAATTAATATACAAATATTTTTGTATACTCAGAAATCGTATGGCGTCAAGCAGAGGCAGAGTTTTTTGGCTAAATCTCGAGACATAGCGTGTTGAGTGGCGGAACTCAACGCCCCGTTTTGACTTTTAGCCAAAGGAAATAAAATAATTCGTTCCCCAAAGTGAGAATTGAACTCATAATCGTCGCGTATACAGTCAATGAGCTGCGGTTCCACTACGGCCTAAAATAAAGTTTTATTACAATTTTGTAACATAACTTTATTACTTTTCTAAATGTAGAATTAAATTTAGTGTCACGACACTCCGTTTTCCACTAACAATCCGATCAAGATTACGAGTGTAGAGTGGTGAAACTCAGGTCCTTAGTCCTACCACATTGGAAGTAATGAAATAAATATATTGCCTTGAACGGAAATTGAATCTATATCACCCTTACTATCAAACGTTAACTGACGCTGTTCCACTGAACCGTAGTTCTCAATTTTTATTCCCAATAAAATATAAAAAAAATATGCAAGGTCGATACTAATAATATTTCTAAGAAACTGCCGTTATATTCAGCCATTTTGCCTTTTTATTAAGCTTCTTTATTACAAGAACACAAGTGAGGTCACTGTGGTAGTATATCGTTAATATCAATTTATTCTATGGCTTTACCGTTTATTTTTATTGCCGCCTAATTTGTCGCGGGGGCGTGTAAGGTTTCTATAGTAGATTAAATAATATGGAGAAATTTGCTAAAGTATTTTTTTAAAATTAAGTAGTTACTAAAGACCAGCTATGGCGTATGGACTCAGCCGTGCGACTGTAAAAGCGGACGGCTGTGGGTTAGATTCCCACTTGAGGAAATTTAAGACAAATATTTTTTGGAATAATAAGCATATTAAAAGTCTACTATACTCTTATAAATTCAAGTGTGATTAGAAAAAGAAAATACTAGTCTATTTGAGATTAAGACACTTCCGTTTTTCACTTTCCGCCGAAATATGGAGGCATTGAGTGTTAAGTGGTGGAACTTAACACTGCGCTTTTCTTAAACACCTTATTCCTCGTGGGTTCGATAACCCACAGCCAATCACATATACAAGCGCACGTTTGTGCCCCTGAGCCACAACCGGCGTTAAAGCTAGTATAATAAATATAAAATACAATAATAAATCTACCCTCAGCTAATTCTGGATGGATTATTTCGTTTCCATTTATATGTATCAACGTTTCGATCTCGACACGTCACGCGCGCTCTTTTTTGTTACAAAATCATAAAAGTGGAAACGTTTATCTGGATGGACATAAATTCAGGCTGTGTAAATGTTTTTTACGAAATAACCTCGCTGTTTGTGAATAAATAATAATATTAATTATTGTAATAAAGTAGAGGCCAGTCGTGGCGCAGCGGCACGAGGTGTGACTGTATAACCGACTGATTGTGGGTTCGAGCCCCACTCGAGGAGATGAAATATTAATTTTTATATATTTTGATTTTTTTTATAAATTTATATTTCCATTTAAACGTTCTGGTGTCGAGGTTAAGCGCGGCGTAGAGTTCTGCCACTCAACACGCAATACCTCCAAAATTCGGCAAAAAGTAAAGAACGGAGTGTCTTAACACTAGATACAGGATACAGCGTGAAGCTGATTATTGATTATTAATTATTGTAGTAGTTTCACGCTGTATACCGCATATAGCAGAGTATGGGAACCTAGTGTTGAGATACTCAGTTTCCACCCTATTTTAGGGAGTTTGAGTTTGAGTGGCGGAGCTTAATGCTGCGCTTTGTCTTCAAGAAAGAGGAAATGTAAATAATTAATTCCCTCAAGTTGGTATCGAACCCATAACCGTCACGTTTACAGTCAAACGTGGTATGATAATTGACCGAACGACGGTTGTAAGTTCGATTTTTACTCGGAGGAATTACTTAATTAAAATTATTTGTTTTTTACCGAAGTAAAACACCAAAATGTTAAGCTGTGTGCAATATCTCAATTTTTTTTAATCTTAATGACAATGTGTAGTAAATAGAAATAGTCATTGCTTAAAGCCGTCTTGGCGTAGTGGCACATATGTACGAATGTAAACGCAACGGTTTCAATTTCCACACAGGTGAATAAAATAAATAGTATTTTTATTTCCTCGTTCAGTCACAGGGCGGCACGGCGTTGAGTTCCGCCACTCAATATGCTTCTAGAATTCGTGAAAAGTCTGAAACGGCAAGGTCTCAACGGAAACGGAGTGACTTAACATAAAAAAAATCATAAAGATCACGCAAATGAAGTTGCTATTGGCAATTAGTATATAATAAGGACGACAGATTATAAAACTGTAAAATTGTAAATTAAACGTGATCTTATTAAGAGAAAATTTTAAAGTATTCAGAATTTTATATTTTGTTACAAAGAAAATATTCTTTGAAAATTTTAAGAAGTAACGATGTAAAATATCGATCATATAGCACGTAATAAAGATTTTTTTTTTTCTAAAATCACGTAATAAAAATGTCGTAATCAAAGAAAGACAGTCCTGTGACAATAATCGTGACAGCTTGTAGATTCGATTCCCACTTGGGAAAATAATATATTCAATATTTTAACGAAGAACAGAGTGTCTAAGCACTAGGTTTTCAGGTTCTCTCTGCCTACTCTAATAAATGAGTAGCTAAAAAATCAAAGGATAGAACAGAACATGTATAAAATCATACAAATTTTTGAAAATTTCGTTCTTTAAGAAAGCTCTTCTATTTTTAATTATCATTTAGTAGTAGTTTTAATTATAAAATATTATTTTTACCTTTGTGTTTCATACAAAGAAAATCTACCAGGACTACAACGAGGTTAAAAAAGATTACAAAAGAGTTTTGGAATTTTTGAACTTAATTCAAATTCACTTCCGTCCCATTTTTCAAAAAATATTTTCGAAGTTTCTGGAATATCTTAGTGCTAACCGTAAATTCTGTATAGCATCTTAAATATAACAGTTTTAAAACAGTCAGTGCGAGCAGCATAATTGAGTGATCGATTCTCATTCGGAGGAGAGAATTATTTTTATTTCTTTGCTCAAAAGATGAAATGTCTCTCTTAACACTAGGTTTCATCTACCCACTATTCTATATGTGGGATGCAAAATTTTTTTTGTGAACCTGATAATATCTAATTTATAAAAAACTTTTTTATCATTTAACTTACTTTAGAGACGATAAAATATTTCTACGAAAAACTTCTTCTACATAAGAAACTAAGGAAATAAATCGTACCTACTCGAACAAATATGAATTCTTTTAAGAAAATAAATTCTACTGCAAACGTGACACGTCTGGCAAAGTGTTGATTTAAAACATAAAAGTAGTCGTACTTTGGGAATACACGGGAACAACGGGAAAGAAAAGCATATTATATATTTATGTTATTCAAAAACTAATGTATTTCGATATGTATTAGAATTTCTTTTTTCTTTTTAAGTACATTTAAGTAAGGAAGTAACGTTTTTTTTACTGTGTATAATATATATTTGTTTATATTACTTAAGAAAAAAAGTACATAGCATTCCATGGATTTACCGGGCCCATCGCGTTGCTGGGTGAGGAGCAGCAGCAGCTTACAGCAGTACTTGGGACTCAAGACACAAGAGTAGATTTAAGAGACAGTAGAGCTGATTTCCCTTTAAATGCACATTAACTTGTCACTTTCACTGTTCAAGTTCTACTGAACCAAATTAATCGCTCACTAAAAGAAGATATATACTTAAAACATGAAGTTAGATCTTGCAGTACAAATAAAGTAGAAAATTCAAAATTTCATAGACAAACTTCTAATTCTAGTTAATTTCATAGAAAATGAGTGCATATGCCCGCAAACTCAAGTTTTCCAATTTTTATAAGTTATAATTGATATACAATTCTGACATTAATACCGAGGCTTCGGTGAGCAAGTCCGACTCGCACTTGGCCGATTTTATTTTTATTTACTTTGGATTCTTAATCGTGCTGATCTTTTCCTACATTTTTTACTTTTCTAATGATTTCTAATGATCAAAGTTCAATTTTCAAAATTCTTTTTTAGCTTCACGCTGCATCACGAACGTAGCAGGGTAGACAGAGCTAACCTGGGAACCTAATGTTAACACACTCTGTTACCAAATATCCTTGAACGTAATAAGTGTTACTAGTCGGTATTCAATGAAAGTAAAAAAATAATTTATTTCGAATTAGAATCTATACAACCATCGCGATGACAACCAGATGCTGTTCCACTGTACCATAATGGTCTCTATAATAATTATACAAATGAAAATGAAATGTAGATATCATCAAAACTTTATTAAGCCCCGAGGGTCGGATCTAAAGTCAATAGCTATTCGTCGAGTTGCCAACATTTTGCCGTGTCCACCAAATGTTTTAATTACAGTCAGTCCGTCGAACTTTGTTCTTTCAACTACTTAAATATTAATTAAAGGCGACCACCGTGAGGCCGTCACGGCGGAGTGCCTACAAACTTGACGGTTGCGGGTTCGATCTCCACTTGGGGAAATGTTTATGTTTAATTTACTTTTATTTTCCCGCAGCGTTGAGTTTCGCCTCTTAACGCGGAATGTATCTAAAATTCGGTGGAAAGTGAGTGCTTAAATGTTTTGTGTCTTATCTCTAGATTTCCTCTGCCTTCCCTACAGATAGGAAATAAATTATAGCTGTAAGAAAATATTTATTGACTAAAAAATAATTGAAAAGTAAAATACGATAATACCTTTTGTCACAACATCTTTGGAAAGTGCTGCATTATGAGAACTTTCATTTATAAAGTACAACACAAAGTTTGATATCTCAATTGTGATTTCAATCGTAGCTTTGTTGTTACAAGAGGTTTTGTAAATTGCGCCAACATTTTATACCATCGTGGCACAGTGGCACATTGTTTAACAGGAATAGCGACAATTGTTGGTTCGATTCCTACTTGAGGGAATGAATTATATTCATTCTCGCTCTAGTGACAAGACAAAACGTAGCGTTTAGATTCACCACGAAATGTCTCAAAAATTGATCAGAAGATGTGAAACTTCCCTGCTATTTGCCGAATAAAGGATGAACATCATGATATGAAAGAATGAACATGGTGACAACTTCTTTACCATATTTATTTAGAAAATGTATAAAAATTTGAACGCGCCTCCTGGAAACCGACCAGGCGCTTTGACCACTAAGCCATATGTTTTCATCAAGCTATGTCTAAATTTTTATACGCTTGTTACAATTTATGTTGTTAGAATCTCTGTAGGGAGATTTTTACAATTTTGTGCTACCCAAAGATAATTACTAAGAATTATCGTCTGGGAAAGGAGAATGCTATTTATTAAATAATTTTAACATTTTTAAAGTATTATTCCACACTTAGGAAAGAAAAATACTTACTTAGAAAACGTATAAAAATTTGAACGTAGCGGGACTCGAACCTGCGCCTCCTGCAAACCGACCAGACGCTCTGACCACTAAGCCATACGTTCTCATCAAGCTACGTTCAAATTTTTATACGTTTTCTAAGTATAATTATATAAGCTTTGTATTAAAAAAACAAAAGTCGATATAATATATTTTAGTCAATTTAATGGTTTTCCTATATCATAGTGAATCTTTTAATGAGTTCACTTTTACGACTTTACAAGTGATCGTTCAAGTTGAACTTAATACATTAACTGTAAGCTTTCAAGGCAGCTTGCGAAGACTTTTTCCTCTTTGGTAATTTATTACTTTAGTTTTTTTTTACATCGTGGTGCAGTAGTACATTGTCTGACTATTCGTGACAGTTGTAGGTTCGATTGCCGTTTCTTGAGGCAATAAATTATTTCAACTTCCTTGGAATAAAAAAAGAGCGCCATTCAATTTCACTGTTCCACACATATATAATAATTCAAAATAGGAGTTTGAAACGGAGTGTCTAAACACTATGTATCCTCTGCATGCCTTGCTATATGCGAGTAAAGTTTTCAGTTATAATACTCTATATACGATATATATATGATAAATTTAATTATTTTAAAACATCATTTTGCTGTATACAGAGGCATTGAGCATGAGTATTTGAATAGTAAGATGAAATTGAAGGTAAACAATATTAAGGAAAAGAGTATTACGGAAGCACTAAGATATTATGTTTGCTTGTAGTAGAGTTACTGTACTAAATTGTAATAGTATCTTCTTTAAAAAAAAAAAATATGAATTTTCAATTATTGTTATTTTAGTTATTAACTTACTTATTTATGAGGCCAGACTCCTCGTTGAGCGTTTCTGACACGAACTTCACACGATTCTTTTATTTTTCTCGTTTGTTCTCCATTATCGACATTTCATTTTTCACTTGCTGCACAATTTTGAAGCTGCGTTATGTCCAGTTCCGGAGCAAAACTTTGTTTTCTTGTAATATATAATGGAGTTCGAATTGAAAACCAAAGCTAACAGATTGAGAAAATACTTTTTTCTCAAGGAAATGGTGATAATGCCTAGATAAATATATTTCTTAGTAATATAATTAATAACCAACTTTATTTATTTCAGGTACGTCTCATTCAGCAATTACATCTAATCGACTTCTCAGAAGGCAAGTAAATAATCTTAAAAAATAAATAATTTTCCTTAAGAAAATGTATATAATATTGGGTACATAATAATGTAAAAGTAAATAATAATAGAGAAGTTTATAATGAAAACAATGCCTTTTCTTATTTTACTAAATAGGACCCTACTCGGTCTTGTAGCGTTTTGTTAAGTATCTAGAGTGTAGGCTAATATTCACTTTCCACTTTATGTGGAAGGAACCTGGAAACCTAGTCTTAAGAATCTCCGTACCCATTAGGACACTTCTGTTTTCGCTTTTCAGCCGAATTCCAGAGGCATTGTGTGTTGAGTGGCGCAACTCAACGCCGCGCCTTGTCATGTCTTAATGGGTACAGAATACTTTCCAAATTCTCTTCGTTGACACTAGGTTCCCAAATTCTCTCTCTCTGCCTACCCAGCGAAGTGCAGAATGCAGCGTGAATATTTTTTTTAAAAATTATAATAGAACATTATTTTCGCTCAAAACGAATAGAAAAAAGAAACTTTATTTAACTTTTATTGGGGCGAAAAGAGTTAGTCTTCGTAAGCTTGATCAGAAAGCTTTAGAATACGTCCACGATTGGTGTGTAAAAGTTTGATGGGCGCCGGACGAGTTGCTTGTTCGAACAATATCATATCTATAAAATATCTATAAAATTGTAAATGCAAACCTAAAGTTGTAAAATTGTGGACTTTAAATTAAAAGTTTTATTGGATTTGTCTGATGTTTGTTGTAAGGTATATTACCAATGGCCATTGTGGCTCGGTTGGTCAGCGACCGACGGTAAACACGATGGTTGCGGGTTCCATTTCTAGTGAGGCAAATAATTAAATTATTTTCTTTTCGTTGAAGTTAGATAAGAAGTGGGAAACAGATCATCCTAACGAAAGAGTTACTTTCAAAAACAGTGAGACTATGTGATCAATTGACTGTTTTTATGTTTATTGTTGTATAAATAATAATATTAAGATGAATATACGGCAAAAGTACCACACTAACCTCCTATAGATTTGACCTCTATAACATCCTATTATTTATAATGGTACTATATAGAAATACTGTATTTGTTTTATAAGCTGCACGCTGCAGCTATATCTTATACGTTGCAGCATAAGCAAAAGTTTCCTCGGAACCTAAGTGGGGAACAACGAATTCTCGAAGCACGGAGTTTTGAGTGGCGTAATTCAAGGCCGCCCTTTACTTCGTTACCAGAGAAAGAAAATGAAAATATTAAAAAATTTATTAACTTGAGTGAATATCGAACCCACAGACGTCGCTTTAATAGTCACACGCTGGTGCTCCTGCGCCACGGCCTTAATTTTACACGCAATTAGATGTAAATCAACATCAGTTCCGTAATTTATATAATAACTTAATTTCATAAATGGGATTTTAAACCACAAACACAAGTAGCTTAGAAGTTATAATAATTATGTTGACGTGTTTTCACTTTGATTATAGATTTGATTACAACATCGAACTTTTTTGTTACATTGTAGTAATAATATCACTTTTTTTTTCTTCAGCTGTATTCCAAATATAACAGCATTATATCAAAATTTCCATATATGCAGCCAGCAATTGACGAAATCCTGCGACACCTGTAACTGTCAACGTGACAGGTTGCGGAGTCGATTCCCACTCAAGGAAATTGAATATTTAATATTTTACTTTTTCACTCTGGTGCCGAGGCAAAGCGCAGCATTGGGTTCCCTCAACATGCAACACACAATAAAATGGGGAACAGAGTGTCTTAAGGTTCTCTCTGCCTACCTAGCTGTATGTGAGATACCAAAGCAAAAAAAAATGTAGAAATGGCGTAATCCGAGTTTTCTCTCATGAGTGAACCTCGTATATAATACCTTATGCCCTCCATATAATAGAGTAGGCAGAGAGAATCTTCTATTTAGTCATTTCGTTCTACGCCCGAACACAAGACTTTACCTGTTGAGTGGCTAATGTCAATGTACGGCGTAAGAGCCTATCCTAGAGGCGCGAGTTCAAATCCCGTTAAGTTCAAATTTATATACGTTTTCTAAAATAAATATATTTAATTCATTTTCATTTTCTTGCTCTGTTAATAAGGCAAAGCGCGGCGTTTATTTCCGCCACTTAACACACCCTGCCTCCACAATTTAGCGGAAAGTGGAGAACGGAAGCGCCTTAACATTCCTTTACCTACCCTGCTATATGCGAGCCAGCGTCAACCTAAAAAAACATTTCATTAATTGAGTATATTTCAATTGTCTTGACAGTCTTGTACATTTATGAAATAATACATTTTAAATAATAGGCAGAGGGAATCTAGTGTTTAAACACTCCGTTTCCCATTGTCCGCCGAATTCTAGAGGAAGGCATTGCGTGTTGAGAGGCTAATTCAACGCGCAATGCCTTACTTCCCGCGCTTTGCCTCCACACCAGAGCGAAGAAAATGTAAATATAAATATAAGTAAATATTTAATTTCCTCAAGTGGGATTCAAACATACTCAGTAGCGTTTATTATCACACACTTGTACCACTGCGCCACGACGTAGATTATATTGTAATATTAATCTCACCTATCAAATTCTTATGATAAAAGGAAAGAAATAGGCTTTTAACATGTAAAAAAAAAGATTAATGATACAGCTTTTATGCGTACTAATGCCCTTATTCACTGCCGTACTTTTTTTTGGATAAATTGGAAGCAAACTACACAGTGCGACAATGAGTATAGCCGTGGGAAACTATATTTAAGCTATTTTAATCTAGGGAACCTAGTGTTCCCTAAATGAAAATTTAAAAAATAAGACACTCTCCACTGTTTCCCTGAGTTTAAAATATTACGTGCTGGGTGGCGAAATACAACACCGTAATTTCCTTTATCGGAAGGAAAATTTAAAATATTTCAGCTCTTCGAAGGAATCAAACCCGCAATCATCGCGCTTACAATTATCTCGCGGTGACACGACGACATCGACATTTTGTTTTTTTTTCTATATGACATATTATGATACTACATAATATTATAAATTAGGTGAAAAGAAATAAATAAAAAACAGGTTTTCCTCAAACAGCAAATTGTTTAGATCAAAGACGTAAGTTGCTTAATTGGTTTTTTCATATAGTTACGACTGTTTTTTTTTCAGCTTCATTAAACCACTTCCATTCCTCACTTTCCATCGAATTCTTGAGGCATTGCGTGTTGAAAAACGAACTTATCATCACGCTTTATTTTAAGAAATGATTATGATGAAATATTTAATATTTTATTCTCCCAAGTGGGAATCGAATCCACAACCGTCCCGTTTACCATCGTACGCTTGTTGTGCCACGATGGCCTTAAATTTAAACTACTTAAATATTTAAATTATTATTTGAATATTCATATATATTTATAAGCTTATGCTTAACAGCATGGACAGCGAGAACCTAATGCCAATACATTCCACCTTATATTAAGTGTTGAGTGGCGCAACTTAACGCCGCGTTTTGTATTATCTACTTATCATCAGTGTCAAATGTTAAATAAGAAAGATTACATTCTAAACACGTTTGTATTTTCAAAAAGCTATTCTAATCGGCCCTTAGCAATCAAATTATTTAGTTGAGTTGAAAAGCTGCAAAAAATTAAAAAAAAAAACAGTTCACCTCTAAAAATTTATAGTTATATAGCTCTTAAAATATCAAAGTTGTTACAGTCCCGCACTCAAACTTAAAGTTTGCTGAACATTTTACAAATTTTATATCCATGAAAAGTTTCAAATCCAACTTTGAGGTTTTTAACTGAAAGCTTCAGTTAGCCCACATTATCGTTACACATTTTAAATTGGTTGAAAAGTAAATTTGAAGTTAAATTTATAGTAAATATATAAAATAAATGCTTGATTATTATCAACTTTCTGTCACTTTATACCTCATGATTTTTTATAGCTTCACGCTGTATCCCGCACACAGCAGGGTAGGCAGGGGGAAATTAGTGTTATGACTCTCCGTTCCCTACTTTTTACCGAATTCTGGAGGCATTGCGTGTTGAGTGGCAGAACTCAACGCCGCGCTTAGCTTAGCGCTTAGCGAAGAAATGGAAATATAAATTTAAGTAAATATTTCATCTCCTCGAGTGGGGAACGAACCCACAACCAGTCGGTTTTACAGTCTCAACTCGTGCCGCTGCGCCACGACGGGCCTCATACCACATACATGATGAAGGTCTGAATGCAATGTCTCAAGGTTCAAAAATAGTTTAGGTAGATACTAAAATTACAAAAACAAGAGCAGAGTAAGATGAAGAAATCTAATCTTAAGATATTTACATCGTTCAAAATAACGCGTTAAAAACGTTGGCGGAACTCAACGCCGCGCCTATCTTCTTTGTCTCATTACTAGAGCGTGGAAATGACAATAATTTATTCCTCTTGATTAAAAATGGCACTCTCAACAGTCGAGTTTACAGTCAGTCGCTGTACTGCTGTTTATATACATATTTACATATATGCATGTTGAGTGGCGGAACTCAACGCCGAGCTTGCCTCGACACCAGAGCGAAGAAATGGTAATATAAATTTAAATAAATATTTCATTTCTTCGAGCGGGGATCGATCCCACAACCGTCGCGTTAAAGTCACACTCTTGTGCCCCTAGATCACGACAACCTCGAACAATATGCTTCGAAATAAGAAAAAATCTTGTGACAGAGACTTTAATCATCTAAAGTCTTTTCATTCTAAACTAAGTTCAAAACTAAGTTAGCCCTTTACCCTTTTGCTCAAAACTACCATCATAAACATTAGGATTTTCATTTTTCAAGTAACTTCCCTAATATCTTACTGATGAACAAACTTCTATATAGTTTCAATAAGGCGGAAACTTCTACGGGCATCTTTGCAAGATTGATTAAGATCTGGGGCGTCCGATAGTTTTGAAAGTTCGCGAATATTTTATGAATACATTTAAATTGCAAAATTACAGGAAATTAATTAAACAAATAATGTTGTTCTTCACTGTTATAATATAGGTTCTAATCCGAATAATAATTTAAAGTTATTTTTAATATTACTTATTTTCTTAAATGACATACATATATACAACTTTTATACTTTTTTAAGAGAGCAAAACAAATAGACAAAACAAATAATACCATTTTTTAATATTGCAATATATTCGAATTAATATTTCGAATTCTTGAAGCGTTTCTTCTTTGATATAGCGCGTTTTACCTCATTATTAGAGCGAGGCAATGAAAATATTGAATATTTCATTTTCTCGTGTAGGAACCGAACCCACGACCGTCGCATTTACAGTTTACACTTATGCCTCTGCGCCACAGTGGACTTCATTATACTTTATTACAATTAGATTTTAAAAAATGTTATATAATTAAAACATTTAAAACATGATTTAATACATCTATAGATACATACACATTAAATTGAAATGTCTACTATGACTTCATAATAACCGTTTTTTCAAGTGCATAAAATAAATATACGATGCTAAAACACAAACTTTTTTTAAAATTATCTATCTGTCTGTTGTCTGTCTGTCTGTTTAAATATTCTGTCTGTCTTTCTATTTGTTCGATCTAATCACTGGCACCAGTGGCGTAGCTAGGGTATTTGCTGCCTGGTGCGGCTTAGGACTTGATGCCCTTTAAAATGGTCAAAATAATTTCAGATTTCAAAACACACTAGAGTAGATATATAATTTTTTATTGCTTCAAAACTATAATAACTATATATAAGTTATAATGGGGGTATAATGGTGTGCCAAGTGGCGACGAATGCGGCGTTGGAGACTGCCACCCAACACGCCACGAGGTGGAGGACGGAGCTACAAATAGCTACGTGGAATGTAAGAGGAGGGATGAAAGAAAAGATGAATGAACTGTTAGATGTGATGGATGATAGAGATTTGGATGTCGTCTGCGTGACTAAGACCTAGCGGAAGGGCAATAACACTACCGATTTACCGGGCAGTCGAGTCGCTTTCTGGGCCGGCGTACCAGAAAACCAGCGGGAATGTCAAGATGTAGGTGTGCTATTATCCTCTCGATTGGTTAGTGCAACGGTTGAATACAAGGCGATCCACCCGGGACTGCTTTGGATTCGCTTTAAGCTGGGGATAACAAGAATATTCTTGTTAGCGGCGTATGCGCCAGTATCCTCAGCTCCATTAGGCGAACTCGAGGAGTTGAGTTTTGGGAGAGTGTCAGGG
The DNA here is from genome assembly GCA_021202915.1 of Heliconius himera. NCBI lineage: Eukaryota > Metazoa > Arthropoda > Insecta > Lepidoptera > Nymphalidae > Heliconius > Heliconius himera. The sequence goes on along the minus strand of JAJHJA010000510.1, from coordinate 41,386 downwards.
TGCGTTAGAGGGAATGAAAAATTAATAATATGTGGCGATTTGAACGGATGAATCGGAACTGCGCGAAGCGGTTACGAGGGAGTGCTAGGTCAATGTGGTGACAAGAAAATAAATGAGACTGGAAAGCTTATATTGGAAATTTGCAAGAAAAGGAATTTGTTTGTGGCAAACACGACGTTTGAACACAAATAAATTCACATGTATACATGGGAGCGAGCGGAAGGGAAAAGTATGATTGATTTATTCCTAGTGGATCAGCGTATTCGAAGCCAAGTTATAGACACGCGAGTGTTTAGTGGTTCTGAGCTGGGAACAGACCATTATCTAGTCGTTGCTAGAATAAGGGGTCTGTTTGCAGGTTGGCGCAATTACACAAGGTCAGGTCGTGCGGTGTTCCACAGGGTTCTGCGGAATGGCGGCATAGGCTTCTGCGCCCTACCGCCGGCCTCGCTACCGTCGAGGCGATCCGACCAGTACTCGAGGACTGGCTCGGGAGAAGGCACGGCTCCCTGTCATTTAGGATGACGCAGGTGCTGTCGGGGCACGGCTGCTTCGGCAAGTACCTGTGCCGCATAGACAGAGAGCCGGACGCTCGGTGCCACCACTGCGTCCATTGCGAGGAAGACACGGCGCAACACACGCTAGCCGAGTGTGTAGCTTGGGCGGAGCAGCGCCGTGTCCTCACAGATGAAGTAGGGGGCGATCTGTCGCTGCCTTCCGTAGTGCGGAGGATGGTTGGTAGCGTAGAGTCTTGGGACGCGGTGGAGTCCTTCTGCGAAGACGTGATGTCCAAGAAGGAAACTGCGGAAAGGGAGAGGGAGATCTTGATTCCCTTATCCGGCCGCAGAAGGCGCACAGGGCGCAGGAGAAGGGCTGACAACGCCCTTTTCCGGCCTCCATGAATGGGTCTAGGGGCGATGGACTTGGGGAAGTCCTCGCCCCCTATTCGATAGACCCGTGTCGTAGGTACGGGCGGGTGTCGACGCGCGCCTCTGAGACGATGCACGAGTTAGCTCACCATCTCGCTAACCCGCGCAGGAGACGAGGCCAGGACAGACCCGGCCAGCACTAGTGAGGGGCTGCGGATGAATGTGGACTCCCGGGGCCCCGCGCTCACGTGCGAGGTGACACCGGGGTGGTTTTAGCCGGTAAGAGTCCGGCACGCCCCTCCGTCTTTCCTAGGCGGAGGCAGTCCAGGAGGATTTCCCCCCGTAAAAAAAAAAAAAAAATTACACATGGTGTCCAAACTTGGAGTCAAATTATCGCATAAGAAACTAGAAGCTTCAAGATCCACCGATTAGAGAGGAAAATCAAGAAAGAATTTCCAAGAAGCTAGACAGCAGCGAATCTGAAAATGAAAGTATTGGAGTATGCTGGTAGAACCTTAGGGATTGCATGAAAGAAGCAGTAATAGAGGTATGTGGTAAAGGGAAAAGAAGAAAGGCTTTACCAAAAACCGCGACGAATGGTGGGATGATGAAGTGGAAACTGCTATAGAAAGAAAAAAGAAAGCATGGCAGGATTATAAAGCCTCAGCTAAGGATAAAAGTATGAGAGACATTAAAAAGAAACAGTATAAGCTACAAAATCACCAAACGAAAGTACTGATGAAGATGAAGCGTGAAAAGGCAGAGAATGAAAGAGACGAAAGGTTAACGAACAACTTCAGAGAAAACACGTAGCTTTTCTGACGAGAAGTTAGTGTTTCTCGAGGTTGCTTTCGAAGGACGATGAAATTTTAACGGAAGAACCACACATTTTGAAGCGATGGGCGGAATTTTACAAGGAGATGTATGAACGTGATGGAGTCCTCAGTCTCAAGTAACAGCGAAATGTTAAGTCTTGATGTAGCTGATGGCGAAATCAGTATAAAAGAAGTTGAGAATGCAATACGAAGTCTGAAATGTGGTAAGGCAGCGAGAGCAGATGGAGTTATTGCCGAGATGATCGAATATGGTGGGCCACGCATCTTGGACTTGTTCTGGTTTTTGTGCAATTTATGCTGGAAATCAGGGGAGATCCCAGATGATTGGCGAGGTGCGTTCATCGTGCCTTTGTATAAAGGCAAAGGTTCACAGAAAGACTGCGCAAACCATAGGGCTATCAGTTTGATTAGCTTGGGTAGTAAAGTTTATGCTAAAATATTAGCGAGAAGAATGCAGGAGAGATCTAAAAGGCTGTTGTAGGAGGCCCAAGGAGGTTTTGGACCTGGAAGAGGGTGTATCGATCAGATCTTTTCCCTCCGCATGATCACGGAAAAATTTATGACCGTTAACCAAAAAGTTTTCTGTGCTTTTGTAGACTTGGAAAAGGCGTTTGACAGAGTTGTAAGAGCGAAATTATGGGAGATACTACCCCGGTACAATGTGAGCGGACCCCTTGCTGCAGGCCGTAAAGTCTCTTTACAGAGATCACTCAGCCTGCGTGCGAGTAGGAGCTGGCGTGTCGCCCTGGTTTGACATCCGATCGGGTGTTAAAAAAGGTTGTGCTGTGTCAGCTTGGTTCCGGAGGGCGGCACACGATCGCCGCCTTCCGCCCTAATAAGCCAGAGGGTGGTCAGCTTGGGGAAGCTGGCCGCCTACTAACCTGGCCCCAGTAGTCGCGCGCAGGTTGCTCCCGCGCGCTACTCCGAGCAGGCCGTCGAGGGTGACCACACACCCTTGACTCCGCGACGTGCCTTGTAGGCTCCCGCCGCCGCGCTTCGCCGCGGTCGAGGAGGAGCACCGTGAGATTTTAGTGGGTATTCGGACGACCTACATCTGCCAGTCCGCAAGTCCCACATAACCCGCTCGAGTCCCCACTCGGGCCGGTATCCGTAACAGGATTTCCTCACAAAAAAAAAAAAAATGTCAGCTTGGTTGTTCAATTTGTATTTGGATAGCTGTCTCCATGGAGTGAAACAAAGTAATATGGGAGTGAAAGTTGGCCTGAAGTGAAAGGTGACCTGAATGTGAATTGCCTGCTGTACGCAGATGATGCAGTGCTTATTGCATCATCAGAATGCGAGTTGCAGGCATTGGTCACCACTCTGAAAGAAGGGTGTGAAAATAATGGTCTAAGCCTCAATGCGAATAAGACAAAGGTTCTGAAATTCATCTGAAAATCGTCATTTTTGAAAGAAATGAAGAACGGACGCAAAATCTGTGTAAATGGTAAAATATTAGAATAAGTGAATGAAGTGGTATATTTGGGAAGATTGTTCAGTAGAGATGGAAAATACGAGATGGATGTGGAAAGCGTATTGCTGCCGGTAACAGGGTTAACGGAGCCTTAGCTGCATTGATGTGACGGCGAAACGTCAGCACAGCTGCACGTTTGGCTGTACACAATGCAGTGTTGGTACCGACGCTGTTAAACGACAGCAAAACGTGAGTATTACAGAAGAAGAATGAAAGAAAGATGAATGCCGTGGAGATGCGATCTCTTCGTAGGATATGCGGAGTCAGCTTAGCTGATTGAATCCGTAATGAAGCGATACACAGAATGGCAGGTATTAGCGAGGATGTCACGGTGAGAATGAAGAAGAACACGCTCAGCTGGTTTGGGCACGTCGAACGAATGAGTGATGAAATAATGGCAAAAAAGATTTATGATGGACAAGTGAGTGGTAAGAGAGATAGGGGGAGACCTCGGTTGACCTTCGAAAACACAGTATCAAAGATACTGGAGGAAAGTCATATAAAAAGCATGAGGACTAACCGGAGGGCATGTATGAAGAGGTTGATAACAGTGGACAAGGCGAAAGAGGTATGTTGAGACCGTAGCGTTTGGCGCTCCGTTCTCTCTGACTACCTCGCTAGGGATAAAGCGTGAAGCTAAGTTAAGTTAAGTTATAAGTTATAACATTAGATTTTGGTAAAAAATATTGCAAAAATTTAAAACGGAGATTACGCGCTTTTTGACTAGCAAAGTCATTAAGCACATTTTCAAAATCAATAGTATCGTCTAGTTCATGTTCAATTGACATGATAGCGAGATTGTATTTTTCATTTTCATTCTCTTATTTTTCTTGTACATTACTTGATTCTTGATTGAAAAAAAATTAGAAGAATTGATCGTAGACTTTGTTGCCCCTTTCCATTTGTTGCCCGGTGCGACCGCACCGCTCGCACCCCCCCAGCTACGCCACTGACTGGCACAGCTGAACTGGTTTTTTAAGAGATTTTCACTGAAAGATAAATATAGATATGAAATAACTTATTATTTTTCTATTAAAGACTATAAGTTTTCCAAGCAATATTAATTACTATTAAATAAATAATCGTATAATTCAAGCGGGCGAAGTTGCATGAGGAGAGTTGCAGTGTTCAAATAGCAAGGTAGGCAGAAGAAACCCGAGAACATAGTAGTAATAGGTTCCCTTTAAGACACTTCTGTTCCCCACTTTTAGCCGAATTCTTGAGACATTGCGTGTTGAATTGCAGAACTCAATGCCGCACCGCAATGCATTTTGCTTCATTACCTGATCGAGGAAATTAAAATATTAAAATATTAAATATTTTATTACCCCGAGTGGGAATTGAACCCACAACTGTCGCACTTACAGTAGCAAGCTTATTATATGCCCATACTCCACGACGGCCTGAAATATTTAATAATAATTAGATAAAGACTTTCCTTCGTACTTCATAATAAAATCATACATTTTATCTTTCCACCATCCAATATTGTAATTTGATAAAAGAAAATTTAACGCTTGGTATCATTTTTAGTAATTTCTTATGAAAAAAAACAACGAAAAGGAATGTCAATAACGAAGACAAACGACTTAACAGCTTCGTTAGGGGGATTGTGCCTACTTGAAGTGAAAAAATTATAAATTATAGAGTAAGAGACCCATTCGAGTGTTAACAAGATCACACTGTATCCCGCGTATAACAGAGTAGGGAGGGGTAGAGAGAGCCTGGTTACACACCGCCCAATTTTGAGACATTACGTTGAGTGGCGGAATTCAACGCCGCGCTTTGTCTTGTCACCAGAGCGACGAACGTAAAATAAATCATTCCTCCAAATGGAAATCGAACCCATCACCATCGTGTTAATATTCAGCCGCTGTGCCGCTTTATAAATTATTTTTAAAGAAGTAAACAACCATTTTTGTATTATGAAATCTGTAACTTATACTCCACGTTATCGAGCATTTTGTATTATTTCTGCCCAAAATATTTGTTACAATAAATTACATTTATTTACCCAACCTTTGATAGGTTCAGATTTGACTTGATATAAGAAAGATTATCTTATTTTCCCTTCATATTATCCCTTGTTATATCTTAATACATAATTCAACACGTCTTGCGTGGACTGTGGTAATGCAGTAAGGGAATTCTCACTTAAACGGTAGATCATCATAAGCTTCTCGAAATAGTCATTGAGACCCTCGTGGCGTAGTGGAACATCGTGTTATTGTAAGCGCGTTGGTTGTAGGTTTGATCCTTACTCGTGACTCGTTTGAAAATTGCGGCATTCAGTTGGGCCATTTAACCTATTTGTTAAATATATGTATATCTATTGTTAAATTTATTTGTTAAATTTGTCTCAATTTCGAGATCTATGGAGGAAAAATCGTTAAAATTAAAATGAGTGCCATTTGATCGTCTACTAATATTATTGAATTTGGTAAATGTGAAAATAATTGATCTTTTATTTTTTCATCTATTAGAGACACCCGTAGATTTTCAACGTTTTAGTTTTATCAGCGAAAATAGATTTGTTCAAGGGCCATCGTCAAGTGTGTCAAATAGAGGATATAAAAATAAATGAGAAGGTTCATTCGGACTGTTCGTGCAATACTAAACTTTTCCTCCAACTTAACGCATTTTCCCGTATATAGCAGGGCAAAACGGAACCTAGATTTAAGAGGTAAAATCCCAACGTATCCCATCTTGCGCCTATTACCTTCGATAAATTTTCAATATCCAATGGCGGAACACGTTGCCGTAAAATAAAAATAGTTGAAATATAATTATTCCCCTTAATGGAAATCGAACCCACTGAAGGTGGTGTACAATTTACAATAAAGACGCTGTGCTAATGCAACACGACTGTTTTGTGTTGTTAGTGCGACATTTGAATTTTTAAACGTTACATCAATATGTATCAATGTCCATACATTGTGACATTCATTTAATTTATTATAATTTCAATAAAAAACCAAATAAAACAAAAAAAATATCAACATTTTACTTATGGTTCTTTATTTCATTGTTCTGTGATTTTTCTTCTTTTTGTTATGTATCAGAGTAGGCAGGGGATGTCTATGGCAGAAACACTTCACTTCCCACTTTCTGCCAATTTCTTAAGGTGTCGATTATTTGAAGGCGCGTATTGAGTGGCAAAAGTCACTCGCTTTGCCTCGATACCAGGGCACAGAAATGTAAAAATAACAATTTAATTTCGTCGATCGGGAATCAAACCCACAACCTGTCACGTTTACAATCATACGCTTGTGTGCACACATCCCTAATCGGACACATTGCTACAATTATACAAAGATGTGAAGAATGTATTAATATGTATTTATAAAAATATTAAATGCGCCAGTCGTGGCGCAGGGGCACAAAGTGTGATTGTAAAACCGACTGGTTGTGGGTTCGATGCCCACTCGAGGAGATAAAATATTTATTTAAATTTATATTTCCATTTCTTTGCTCTGGTGTCGAGGCAAATATCTCTAGAATTCGGCAGAAAGTGGGAAACGGAGTGTCTTAATACTAGGCTCTATATGCCTACCCTGCTGTTTGCAAGATACAGCGTGAGGTGAAGTGATTTATTTTTATTTTATTTATTAAATACTTTCTTCCAACAACGTTTTTATACCACCCATACCTAAAATCTGTATCATATAATAGTAATTTACATGAACTTTGCATAAACATTGAAAAGTACTTTTGATAAACTTTTTACGATTTAACTAGAGTCAGACGTTATCTCAGGTCCTTAAATTTTTGCTCCCAAGGGCGTTATTTTATTTTACAACTCTACAAATCAAATGCTTTTATGGAGTCTGGTTTCAAACATTGGTAAATATTTCAATATTGAAAATATATATTGTCGGCGTCAGTGCGGGTTTTGTAAATACAAAAATATGTTTTTTCCAAAAGGTGGTAAAACAGTGTTAAAAACATCATGAATACTTTAAAAAGGTATTGAGATTTTACTATTTTGTTGACTTAGAGTGTCTACAAGGTATTTTTTCATTGAAGATGATTAGATAGAGGGATGCTTCAAGTAATAATTTTCGTGAAAACTTTATTTTTCAAAAGTTGCAGTTAGAATATAGAATATTAACGCCGACGAGATATCGTAAGGATTATTTGGAATCGATAAGTAGATCCTTCTGGACGTCTCGATTTACTTTTTTTTCTAAAAATATTCGTAATTACATTAAATACATTTGTTGTGTCCTATAACAAACTTCCAGTTCAACTTTCAGTAATAAATATTTATTTCAAAAGAACAGGCTTTACAGTTGTATGCAAAATTTACTTTTAGCTATTTTTATTTTTTCATACGTACATATATCAGAATTTGAATCTGCAATGCCATGTTCAGATAAATAATTTGAAGATAAAATCTTGGTACTGTGTCACAATACATTTTTTATTTCCCATATTATTCGAGATACAAATATATATACAAGAATTACAAAATTACAAAAACATATTTATAAATCATGTAGACATATAATTTTTCCGTTTATCCGAATTCAATTTAATGCCCACCGTATTACGGAACGGGGGTAGTCGTAAATTACAAGAATGAACGCAAGTTATCCGACAACTGTCCAAATATTAAAAAACGCTTTTTACTTTATCCCCATCACGAGGATGTCGAGCGTCGCGCCATTTGTAACCGTCGCATTGACAGCTCGTCCAGTGCCCCCAAAATTTTCCTTTTACAATATTGCTTCCGGAATAAATTATAGGCTGTCTTTGTGGAGCAAATCTTATTATAATTCTGAAATTATTCGAATAGCTAAAGGATTCAAATGGAAGTTTATAACAAAGTTTTCGTACTTGTTGGGTACTTCTTTGAACACTATTTAGAAAACTGGTCATTGGAGACCTAACATTTCATTTAGTTAAATTGACTTCTCTGGATGTAGATTAAGACGTAAATTTGATACTAATATCAAGACCATCGATTGTGAGAATAAAAGTTTGTTCAAATTTTATGCTGGAAGCTTCCATATCAAAATTTTGATATCATTGTCAAGAGATTGCGTCAATAGTAAATTTTGTGATACTAAATTACACCAATTGTAATTGTTACTTCTACGTCTAATTTTCTCGATCATTATCAGTTCTTAGAATCACACTAGAGATTCGCTCTTTGCATTTTGTTTTATTTGACTGAAAGTAGCTGAATTGGTGGCGGAATGAAATGCCATATTTTAAAATTACGTTCAGCTATAGTGATTTTGAATATCAAAATTTATTATGAAAACACATGAAACTATTAATAAATCTATGAACATATACACGATAATGCCTATGGTAAGAGAATGACTGACTTCAAACAGAGTTTGAACAGTTCAGAACGAATTCTTTGCCATCTATGACTAGCCAGCAAAAGGCAGATACCCAGATTGACACTGACTACTGTTAATTATTCTTTAATTATCTGAAATATTATAAATATAATATAAATATAATAATTATCTTAACAATAACGCTTTTGCTATATGCAGACTGTCAGTACTTTAACTAACAAAAAATGCATAATATAATCATAAAAAAGTGCACAATTTTGTTAATGTTACAGGATAACACTATTATTTTTAATAGCTAAAGTTTCGTTTTATTACACGCCAGCTAGTTTCTATTGAGTTGTAACGACTTTTTGAATAGACGTAGTAGTAGCATAGTACATATATAGAGTATGGCGTAGTAGATACGAGTTTAACTAAATACAATTATGGTATGTTCCAATCCCATTCCTAGCAAAAATCACATTTATATCACACAGATTTACTTTCGCTCTATGAAGACCATGACAATTAATAATAAATGGCAAAGAATTCGTCTTGAACTGTTCAAACTCGGTTTGAAGTCAGTCATACTCTTACTTTGGGCATTATCGTGTATATGTTCATAGATTTATTAATAATTTCATGTTTTTCCATAATTAATTTTCATATTCAAAATCACTATAGCTGAATGTAACGCTAAAATAGTGTATATTGTATAGAAGATGGATAGCATCCATTAAATCACGTTTCACTTGCTATCGAGCCATTTTCCCTGAGAGCCAATATTAGTTACGGCGATAGATCAAGCATTCTCTTCACCTGATACTGGACACTAAAGATAGCTACTCACACGGTATGTAATAAATTTACTTGACTATATCAATTTTATACAGTAGGTACTTTAGGCACGATAGCATGTTTAGATTACCTTTCTGGAAGTAATTGGGTGTCAGATTTTAGGACGAAATATTGTATAATAATATTGTATATAATCCTTGTTATAGATAAAATGATTCTAAAATATATATCGGTCAAGTACGAGTCGGATTTACTTATCAAGGGTTCTGTGCCAAATTTATTGTGTGATTTTAGGTCAACGGGACCTGAAACAAACTTAAGTTTGCTGATGTATGCATTATTTTTTATGAAATAAACTATAGTTTCGATATGTTTTTTTTTTCTATATTTGTTTTCTTTTCTTTATTTGTAACGTAAGCTCACTCCTTACTCCATTTCATAATTCTAAGTTCAGAGGGATTATCCTAAGATTTTGATTTCGTAGCGAAATTACATATAAATTTCAAAAACGATGCATTAAAGATCTTCTCTTCATTAAATATCTTTTGACTTATCATCAATTATTCAATATCATTCAATCGATTGAAGTCATCAAGTAACATAGTAAAAATACTGTAACATTAAAAAAATGCCTAATACCTTATCTTGAAAGTGTGAAGCGACAGTAACAGATTGGTGTTAGTAATCAATGTCAGTGATTTCGTCCATTCTTTTCCTTACCTATCTATCTGGACCAAAGTAATAAGGTGGATCGTCCATCTTGTAATCTTTATATGGCAGGACCTAAGGAGAATTGATAGCTTTGTATTATTTTTTAATCTTGCCTTATCGTTCACATTTTTGCGGAGGAGATACAGTGACAAGACACTTGATTCTCCATTTCCAAGGCACTAAATATATACCTACGGAAGTTTTTAAGTCAGACTTTTACATTATTCTATACACTTATTACATTACCATACACTTTTTACATTACCATAGCGTCGTTTTTTATGTAAACAAATAGTTGTGATATCCCAAAGGTATACACATTCAGCAAGTTTGGGATTGCGCATCACTCTTGCCCTTTTACCCTCTATGGGGATGTTTTTAATATATGAATATTTTATTATTATTGATTGTATGAAACTTGCAGGTTCATCTCTCGAGATTATTTTAATATTTATAATGGTGAACACTATTGTGGCGCTGTAAGATAGTTTCTTATATAGTTAGGTTATAGACTCGATTCTCACTTTTCTCCTCTTTGGCTATTTGTTTTACGGAGCACGGCGTTAGGTTCTGATATTTAACAGAGCCCGTAATATATAGGGTAGGCTGAGGGAACCTAAAGTTAAGACACTCCATTCCCCATTTCGCCATGGCGCAGTGGCACAAGCATGTGACTGTAAACACGACAGTTGATACAAACCGCGGTATTGAGTTCCGCCACACAAAAAATCGACGGAATGTAAACATGATACAGCGTGAAGCTGAAAAAGAAAAAATAATACGTACCTATTGTCTCGAATTTGGGACAAAATGGAGAACGGAGTGTCTTGGTCGGAAAATTCCTTATCTTGCTATACGCAAGTGTAGTACACTTTCAAATGTAAATGAATAGAAATCAATATTTTATATAAATAAAAAATCTTTAATTTGCAATGAATATGCTTACTTGTCCGTCTAGACGCGGAGACAGCGACGCAAATCGAACAATGTAACGTTCGTCTAATTAATAATGGATCATAAACATTTATAGTTTATAGTCTACTTCTTTGCGTTAAGCTATTTGTCTAGACGCTTTTATATTGAATTAAATGGATTCCTTGATATAAAAGAATTTTATTTTTCATCTGTTCACGTAAATAATAATAAAATTACCTTTAAAACTTGGGTGAGATCAATATATATCAATATATATGCTTAGAGAGCTATGAGACCAATATATACGCTTTGATACCAATATTATAAAGTCGAATAATTTGTTTAGCGGGATGCCCTTATCTCAGAAACTACTGCAATGTATTATACAAAATACATTTTGAATAATACATTTCTTGATAAAATCAGTTTCACGCTGTATACCGTCCACAGTAGGGTAGGCTGAGGGAACCTAAAGTTAAGACACTCCATTCCTCACTTTCCGCCAAATTCATTGCGTGGCATTGCGTGTTGAGTAGCGGAATTCAACGCCGCGCTTTGCCTCGACGAGCACGAACAAATGGAAATATAAGTGTAAATAAATATTTAATTTGCCATAACCAGTCGGTTTACAGGCAGACTTTGTGCCCCTGCGCCACGACTGGCCTCAAATAACGGGCCTTGATAAAGTCTGTAGGCTTTATTACACCAATACATCACAGTAAATACATCACAATACATCACAATAATCTTATCTTCTCAGTGTGAGTTACATTGTACCTGCGGTCAGAGTTACCTCGGACAATTTAATAACATAAAAAATACATACTTATTTACTTATTGACCAGGCGCTCTGACCAATAAATCATACGTTCTGTTATATGGGTCCGTTCGGAATTCTTTTTAAAAAAAGATTTTATTATTTTTCACTACATTTATTTGGTAGAAATTAAAACACAATAATTAAAACACAATTTAAAAATAAGACTTAGTACAAAATAGAATTGAGTCACAATGGATACAGCGGAGATACAGCGGAGATAGGAGAATGTGTGGCTGTAATGAGAGTTCCGGGTAGACTAGCCGCGCGTCTCCCAAAGAGTCCTTTTATATTAATGATATAATGTATACATAGCGTTAAACTAATGCAATGCTGCATGTTAGGGTTCAAACCCTGTATATAACAACCCCCCGTTTAAGTAAAAACTTACACGGTTAAGGCGTGAAGTTTTATATTAAATTTAAGTAGTCCTCAATCGAGGCTGAGAAGGAATCGAGATATTATCTAATTCTATTTCAATAGCGGGATTTGATTTAATTTGGAATTTTTCTTTAAAAGCCACGCATTTTCCTTTACAGAAATAACAAATTAAAATTAAAATAATTATTGTAGTAATTATTACAGTTGTCGAATAGTATGTTTCATATTTAATTATATGAGGCATTTCCTCTACTAATTGTGTATCCAAAAGTTGTTTACTTAATAAATTTCTCTCATGCTTTAAATTATCTAAATTTATATTTTCTAAATGGATAGGGGAAACACTTTCCTTAATTTTATTAAATTTTAACTTATTACAACATGGATCTTGTATTAAATTAAATTGGAAATTAATTGTTGGTACAGATATATTTCGATTAATTTTGCTTATTAGAATAACATTTTTACTATAACCAATACATAGTTCAGGCAAATTTAAAATGCCTGTTCCTAATAATATTTTTTCTTGATTTAATTTCAAATTTGAACATTGTATAGTTACCTTTCTAGGTTCTGACTGAACAAATAACCATTTATTATTATTAATTTTTTCCCATATATTTATTTTACCATAAATGAATTTAGTTTCACATTGATTAGGCATTTTAGTTACAACTTTTGACAATAATTCACTTTCACATACAGGTTTATATTCAGATGTGTAAACATTTGCGACATTACAAATTAAATTCTTATAATTAATTAAAATACAATTATTTAAGTTATCCAGATTAAAATAATGATTTTTATCAATTGTTATGGCGATATACTTCGCGGTTGGTATTATTAAACTAAAAGAATCTGGTTGCTCAGAAATATGTGGAATAGGTAAAGGAATGTTGTGGTAAAGATTATATTCCATAGTGGATACTAGTGGAATTTGTAACACAAATACTAATTTATTCTCCATATAATAAGATAACACCTTTGATATGTTAGTCATAGTGTGTATCATATTTAATTCTAAAGGTGTAGGCAATTCTAACCCTTGTGGTAAATTGTAGTAAAATTATCAATTGCTTCATTTAATTGATGTTCATTTTGCTGAAGCTTTAATATAGTTTCATTAAATTTTGAAATAATGGAATTTGTTACCAATATATTTTCTTTAACTAACGACGATATTTTATTTTCATTATTAAAAATAGATTGTATAGCACTATTATAAACTAATGCGTCTTCTTCATCTAAAGTTCCAAATATATTTTTCATTAAAGATCCAACTCCTGCAAACCATGCACTTCTTTTATTTTTTGATTCTATTAAATGAGAGATAGAGGAAAATTGCTTCTCAATTTCCTCGAACCGCATCATAAGGGGTTCAAAAATATTAATACATTCCGGTTCTATCCATATTTCCTTACAAGCTTGTTTTACTGAGTTAATTATTAAATTTATATTATCTATATGAGGCTTAATAAAAGATATATCTAACGGAATAAGGACGTGTAATTGTCCTTCAATAATTTTAGCACTACCTACGTGGTCAAAATAAATTCCAGGACTTTTGGAAATTTGTTCAACGAAGTCTGGACGCGTTTGTACGGATATGCTGAAAATATATCGTTAATATTAATTATACTTTTAAACATATTTTACTTCTATACTTATACACTATAACTACTTTACTATATAGTAGTCAATTAAGAATTATTCGCATGGAATTACGGCTAATTTGACTTCATCGAAATGGTGTTTTACATGACGCCGATTGATAAGTAATGATAAGGTGTTATTTCCATGCACTTTAATTACCTTATATGGGCCTTTCCATATAGGGGATAAAGCTTTACGAAGTCTATAGTGAGCTTTTAAATAGACAAGGTCACCTACTTTGTATGTGACATAACGAGAATGTTGGTCATAATAGTTTTTGGATCTTTCCTTTGATATAGAAATATTTTCAACTGCTTTTTCCCATGAGAATTTAAGGCGATGATTTAACATTCTTATATATTCATGATAAGTATCGGCAGGACCAACTTGGAAAATGGAGTCAGGGAGATAGGGTTTGTGACCAAAGAGTAATTCGTAAGGAGTGAATTTTGTAGTAGTATGGATATTGGTATTGTACGCCAATATTGCCGTATAGACGTACTTGTGCCAATCTGTTTGTTTTTCATTTACATATGATTTTAAATATTCTTTCAGAGTGGAATGACTTCTCTCGAGTGCACCCTGGGTTTGAGGGTGATAAGGTGATGACCACAGTGGTTTAATTTTCAAGAATTCACATACCTTTTTAAATAAGTCTGATGTAAAGTTTGTTCCTTGGTCTGTGAGAATCATTTTTGGGATTCCAAAAAGAGAAATAAAGTGGACGAGACATTCACAACATTCTTCTGCTGTTATGTTTGTAATGGGATAAGCTAAGGAGTATTTTGTAAGATCATCTTGTAAAGTTAGAATGTATCTGAGATTGAGTTGACCAGCGTCAGGAAGAGGTCCAACAATATCTAGACTTAATCTTTGAAACGGTGTAGTGGAAGTGGAAGTAATTTGCATTGGAGCCCTATTTAATTGTCGCAATGCTTTATTGGATTGACATTGAGAACATTTTTTTATGTAATTTTCGATGTCTGTTTTCATGCCTTTCCAATGATACCTTTCCTTAATGCGGTTATACATTCTATTTATACCGACATGACCGGCAATAGGTATATCATGATTATCTTTAAGTATTTTGGGAATTTCACTGGGTGTTGGAAAGATTACAGTGTTTCTATAAATTTTAATAACTATATTGGTATTATGAAATAGAAAATTCAAGATGTTGTAAAGTTTCGTATAAGATAATTTAACGAAAGGATCCTTAAAATCGGAAATGGCAAATTCATTACAGGATCCAGTGATTCCTATCAACAATTCATTGCGAAGTTGTTTTAGGGATTCAAATAAGTCAGGATATGGAAGATTATCGAAATTATGAACTTTAGTAAACAAGAAATAGTAACACTTAGAATTTGTTTCCAGTTTAAGGAATGAATGTAACTTTCTCTCATTATTAAGGAAATCAGCGATGTCACCTGCGTTAGAGAGAACTTCTTCGATATAAGGGTTTGTTTCATCTAGGTCAATGGAAGTAGGTAGAATAATTGTTTTAGAATCAGAGGACAACAAATTATTGGTATACTCATGAATTTTTGTATTATGAGTTGATTTATCAGTGGACATAGCTTTCAGAAAATCGGAATATGAACTACTAGGAGTTTCCGGACTTGGTAAAATTATAGGTAAATTATCATTAAGAATAGTAGGAATGGAGTCAAGATTAGGACTTGGAATATTCTCTAGGTGAGTATCAGGAGTAGGAAGATCATCGACAGTCGGTGAATTTGTAAGTGGTATGTTATTTTCTGATTCAATGTTAAGATTTTGAGGATTAAAAGGAGATTCTGGAAGTTCATTAGGTGCTAATAGAGGATCTAGAAATGGTAAGTTCCACTCATCTGGATTCGGTGGACTGGAAATGAGTTCCATGTCGATGTGTTCTGGATTTGGAGGTTGAATATTTTGAGAAGGATTAGCAGGACTTTGTGGATCGTTAAGATTAGGAATAGGATTTACTTGTGTACCTATTATGTTAATAGGAACTGCAGAGTTAGTAGGATAACGAGACAGTGCATCTGCAGCGGAATTTAATTTGCCTTTTCTATATATTATTTCATATTCATATTCCTCTAGCTTAAGCCTCCACCTCTGGAGTTTGCTAGAAGGATCTTTATGATTGAAAAGCCATTTTAGAGGGCGATGATCTGTTATAATTTGAAACTTACGACCATATAAATAAGGTCTAAAAGTTTTACAGCCAAAGATGATTGCTAAGAGTTCTTTCTCTGTCGTACTGTAGTTACTTTCACTACGATTCAGTGTACGTGAAGCAAACGCTATAGGCCTATCTTTGCCAATAGCACCTTGAGAGAGGACAGCGCCTACTGCATAATTTGATGCATCACAAGTTAATATAAAGGATTTAGTAAAATCAGGATAGCATAATACAGGAGCAGTGGTTAATTTACTTTTCAGTTCATCGAAAGAGATTTGCTGTTCATTCTGCCACTCAAATGGAATATCTTTCTTTAGAAGTTTAGTAAGAGACTTGGCAATTTTCGAAAAGTCGGAAATGAATCGACGATAGTAAGAAACTAGTCCTAAGAAAGATTTGATATCTTTAGGGGATTTGGGAACTGGGAATTCTACTACAGCTTTTATTTTCTCAGGATTTGGTTTAACACCTTCCTCAGTTATAATATGTCCCAAATATGCAACTTCTCTCCTTAAAAACTCGCACTTATCGGGTTGTAATTTGAGATTAAATTCTCTTAATCTAGTAAACACACATTTTAAGTTATTAATAGCAGAATTAAGATCGAATCCATAGAGAACTATATCATCTAAATAAACGAAACAGCGGGTGCCTTGTAGGCCTGATAGAGCAGTGTTCATCAATCTCTGGAATGTGGAAGGAGCATTTTTAAGGCCAAAGGGCATGCGGGTAAATTGATAATGACCCTGAGGTACAGAGAATGCCGTTTTAGGCTTATCTTCTTCTTCGACGAGAATCTGGTGAAATCCAGAAGAAAGATCTAATGTAGAGAAATATTTGCTGGAACCTAACTGATCTAGAATTTCATTGATATTTGGAATAGGGTAGGTATCGCCTATGGAAATGTCATTAAGTTGACGGAAGTCAATGACAATACGCCATTTCTTTTCACCAGAAGCATCTACTTTCTTTGGTACTACCCAAATAGGAGCAGACCATGGTGAAATGGATGGTTCTATTATACCTTGATCTAACATTTGATTAACTTGTTTTTGAACTTCTTGTTTGTGGACTTCAGGGAAGCGATAGGATTTGACATGAACAGGATTACTAGACGTTGTTTTAATGGAATGCTTTATAGCATTTGTATGAGTAAGTATTTCACCAGGAAGATGAAATATATCGGAAAAAGAGGAACAAAGATTATAAAGAGCATCAGTTTCTTCTGAGTTTAAATGAGATACACGAAGTTGTTTTAAGACTTCTTGAGTTCGTTGATATGCATTAGAATATAGAACACTATGAATAGGATACTGGTTAGATTCATCTTCAATCTGAGAGGTAGACAAGGACTCGAAGGGAATTAGACTAATATTTAGATTTGAATTTAAGGAAATAGGAGATTCAGAGGTGTTAACGACAGATAAATTGATTCTGTTATTATTTTTTACTTTAACGAGACAATTTGCAATAAGAAGATCCTTGATTTTATTTTGATTTAGTACAAGTCCTTCTTGGATCTCTGGATTGGATACAGAGCATTCGACAATCATTTCTGTTCTAGCAGGAATAGAATAAATTGGTTCATTATATAAAAGTTTAATGTTATTATTACAGATCCTTAAAATATTCTTATTATAATCTATGTTACAACCAAAATGATTCAAAAAATCTGTCCCTATAATACCATCATAGGGAAGGTCTATTTCATTTATGACGTGGAATTTATAAGATATATGTTTATTAAGGGAATTAGAGATTTTTAATTTTAATTGAAAGTGTCCAGATGTTTTTGTGGTACACTTAACAGGATCTATTCCTTTTAGATTTATTTTCTCCTTTATTAAATTTTGAGGATTTTGAATAGAGTTAGATTTTATAAGGCTAACAGAGGATCCAGAGTCAATTAATAGAAATAACGGAATATCTGATGCAGAGGAATAAAGAAGGACATGAGGTAAGAGTATTTTATTTGGATTAGAACTGATTTCATATATTTTAGTTTCCTTTTCAGGTACTGGAGATATAGAAGATACAGCGGACATAGTAGATACAGAGGGAATAGTAGATACAGTGGATGTAGTTGATACAGCGGATACAGTGGATACAGCGGATACAGTGGATACAGCGGATACAGTGGATACAGTGGATACAGTGGATACAGTGGATGCAGTGACTGCCACGGAACTAGTGGGTACAGTCGATACAGTGGAAACAGCGGATACAGTGGATGCAGTGACTACCGCGGAATTAGTAGGTACAGCCGATACAGTGGAAACAGCGGAAACAGTGGATACAGTGGATGCAGTGACTACTGCGGAACTAGTAGGTACAGCCGATACAGTGGAAACAGCGGAAACAGTGGATACAGTGGTGCCGGTTTTCATAAGAGTTTGGTGTCCCGTACGACACCGATACGAGACATGTTTCAGTTTTTTGAATCGTCAACTTCGTCTCTACCATAATCATCGGTCTCGGTCACGTGATTTACTCGAGATTGAGGCGTAAATGAATTGCTTGGGCGATTGCGATTATTGAATTCACGTTTGCGGCACTTTTCAATTGTATGACCTACTGCTTTACAGTAACGACATATTAAATTACCAGGAACAAAGTTACGATGGTCGGTTGGTCTGTCGGTCCTTTGTGAGCTAGGTCGCGGGTTTGATTTTGAAAATGACTCTTTCGATTGATAATTATTTGTAGAAGAATTAAATGTAGAAATAGCAGATCGATTTTTATAAACGGATTGCATAATGCGCTCCTCACAAATAGCGATATTAATAGCCTCATTTAAGTTCTTTGGAGATTTACATCTTAAGGTTAGTGACAAATTAGGTTTAAGACCCATTATAAAATGATGTAACGCGAGATCCTCCATGGCGGCTGTGCGCCCAGGAATCTCAGAGAGCTTGTGATTTGACAAAGAAATTTCTGTGAGCAATTGCGATAAACATGTCTCTATTTTTAAAGCATATGAATTAACTGACTCTGTCTGACCTTACCTGCTTTCTTGAAGTACGGTTAAAAGATGTGAATAATGTTTTCTGTCGGAAAATTGTGTTTTGAGAAAATCTTTGAGTTGCTCCCAAGTGTTAAACTCTTTAATGGAGCAGGCGAGCTCAGCTTTTCCCTCCAATTGACACAAAATAAACTTAAGTAAAATAGGTCGTTGTATTTCAGACGCCAGTTCAATTGCATTGTTACAGTTTATAATAAAAGAATTTAAACATTCGCGATTGCCATTGTATGGCTTAATAAATTTAAATAGCGTGTTAATATCCATTTCAATTTTATTTTTTTGTTTTATTATTGGAGATATAATTGGCGATTTTGGTCTATCTAATTCGTGGATGTCCACTTTTAATTCACTTTCACTTCTAACAGACTTTGGCATAGTAATAATTAAATAAAAAGTATAAAAAGAATAGCAATAAATGATTTGTAACAATGGAATTGAATATTATAAATTCATACAGTTCGACTTACAATAATACAGCGATAAGGTACAGGTGCATGATGATTGGAATTCCGTGGATGGATGCGACGCGACGATACGGAGAACGGTGTTGTTGCACTTACGATGAAATTAAGTAAACTAAGGCCTTAGGACTTAGACGGGAACGGCGAAGATCGCTTGGCGATTGAGAGCTTGTTTTGGCTCTCTGATTAGAATTACAGGAATTGTTCCATCACTTTTGCTTTTAATTTCTACACTTTTCACTAGAACACTTTCACTAATTCACTGATTCACTAGGAGATACGGAGACCCAAGGATACTTAAGAATTTGTATCCCTTCACAGCTGCCACCAAATGTTATATGGGTCCGTTCGGAATTCTTTTTAAAAAAAGATTTTATTATTTTTCACTACATTTATTTGGTAGAAATTAAAACACAATAATTAAAACACAATTTAAAAATAAGACTTAGTACAAAATAGAATTGAGTCACAATGGATACAGCGGAGATACAGCGGAGATAGGAGAATGTGTGGCTGTAATGAGAGTTCCGGGTAGACTAGCCGCGCGTCTCCCAAAGAGTACTTTTATATTAATGATATAATGTATACATAGCGTTAAACTAATGCAATGCTGCATGTTAGGGTTCAAACCCTGTATATAACAGTTCGTATGGCTTAGTGGTCAGAGAGCCTGGTCGGTTTCCAGGAGGCACGAGTTCGAGTCCCGCTACGTTCAAATATTTATACGTTTTCTAAATAAGTACTTTTCTTTCCTAAGTGTGAAATAACACTTTAAAAATGTTTAAAAATAAAAAATACATTTACAATTTTACATCCCACACACGTATTTTTATTAATTTTTCTAACTGTAGGATTTATTCTGTTTATATATAGATTAAAGAAAAACATCATAAACTTATATGTATAAAGTGATATTAGTATACAATAGCGATATTAAAGACATATTTCAAGCTTCAAAAAGCATCTTTTAGGCGTGTACTAAAAATATTCAGCATCTATTCACAGTTTAATAGTAGCGTGATGTACAAGAGACTACTGCGTAACAAAGCTGATATTTACTTATTTATAGTCCTGAAGGTGGTAGTTTTTAAATATTTTATTCTTATTTCGATAAAAAAATATTAAATAGTAGCATATACGTAGGTAAGATTCACAATTCACGTATTTTCTCCCACGGGAGGTTAAGAAGAGAAAATGTAGTGAAAGGACTGTCTGTTCACCGCTTTCTAGGCCCGCCAAATTCAAAACTTTGTAAGTGGAGAAAGTTTAGCGGAACTCGAAGGCATACATTGCGGGAAATTAGGACGATTCATAGTAGAACAATTATTCATAATCCAGGTTATCGTAGCATTCGGGCGCTTCGGTTTTTCTTAACATCACCACCCTCAAAATATTACATGACGCTGTAAATAACTTTTTTTAGCATCACAATGTACCTCACACTTATCAAGGTAGACAGAGGGAACTTTGGAACCTAATGTTAAGGCCGTTCCCGTTAAGACGTTTCCGTTCCCCATTTTCCGCTGACTTAGCGTGTTGAGTTGTGGAAATCAACATCGTAAGTTGAAAATAATTGATACTTTATTATATATTCATAATAGCGTTTTTAATGTCAAACGAAAAAAGTAAAAAATATAACGTTTAAAAAAATGATGAAAATATATAACATTGTACAGCCTCCTGGACTATAGAGGATAAGAATTCCAAGCTATTTCATACTGTTTAATATGACCCATAAAATCTGTTATAGACATAAAAGGGTTAATAAACCCTTCTAGATGACAATAAATTGCGATATGAACCTGTTCCCCACATATTAAGCGGAAGCTTTGCCTATTTTAGGGAAACGCTGTTATATTTTATAGGATCAAAATATTGGAGCTCAGTTGGCTTTAAAATATTCTGAATAAGTGAATAATAATAAGCTCATTAGATATAGCATATCATATATTCGACCTATATAAATATTCTATACAGTTATTACTAAACTATATTTCTGAACAACCAAATGAGGTTATTGAAAATCAATAAGAAACTAAAGTATCAGTCTAGTGCCAGCAGTAGGTTCGATTTCCACTCAAAGGTATTAAAGTAGAGAAGAGAGAAAATAAAGTGTAACATTAAGTTCTGCCACTCAAAGTGCAATGTCTTGAAAATTGGACGGAAAGGGGGAAACGGAGTGTCTTAACACTATCTATCCTCTCTACCTATCCTGCTATGTGCAGGACTCAACGTGAAGCTAAGAAAAAGTGAATTGTTATTAAAAAAATCCTTTTCAGACTGACCAAGCACCACTCTTCTTTTTAACATATCACAAAGTAAAACTTCTCACATCCATCAGCTACTAGCACTAAAACTGAGTTAGAAAGTTTTATCTGAGATAAATGTATGTAGCGAAGGTTGGTCTACCCGCATCAAAGTCATCATTAAGTAACGCCACCACTATTCCAAAGCATTTTTGTCAACTTCAGATTTCTTTTATAAGCTTTTTTATTATATTAATCCTTAACTTTGCAGGAAAAATGCTTTTGAGTGGCAGAAAACAGCATAAAGTACAAGTCAGTTAAGGAAAAACTAGATTTCCGCTGAATTTCATTTTCTGCAAAATATCAAGAAATAGGACTAGATTTTGGGTTCCACCAACCGACTTTGCGCGTTGAAAGGTAGAACTTCCCACACCACTTTAATTCATCAGAAGAAGAAGAAATAATTTAATTAAAAATATTTCGTCGAGTAGCGTACGAAACGCCTTTATAAGGATCTAGGTTCAAATTAATTTAAATATATGCATGTACGTATTCGTATAGTTTAAATGAAAAATGCATATTACATTTAATATTTAAATTCACTGAATAATAACCTTTTTCTATATAAATTTAAAGGCTATATTTGTCCGCTGTTATATTTACACGCTCTGTTTAAAAGTTCACACCATTGTCTCTCACAATTTTCATTTTAATGAGAGATAAAGTTTTTAAAATTGCACGGTTTTTTTTATTTACTTGTTTTTACAGTTATAATACTTTTATTTTGTTACTAATTTTGTACTGAGTGCTCGAGGTGGAACAGTGAGATACATCAAAACTATTAACACGATGTAAGCATATTGTAAGAGGATTCCCCAAAAAAATAGAATAATTAGATGAATAGGATTTTTATTTCTTGCCCTCACACTGTATCCCGCAGGACAAAGTGAACCTGATAACCTGGTGTTAAGACACTCCGTTTCTCATTAAGACACTTCCATTTCCGACTTTCCGCCTAAAACTTTAGGCATTGTGTATTGAGTTGCGAATTCAACGCCACGCGGAAACTCTTATGCTTTATAGTATTTAGTTTAGATTTCCAAAATCTGATAATAATAAAATATTTCTAACTTTAATTAAATATACACATATATTTACGTAGAATACACTTAAAAAAAAGTATGCTGTAAAAGCTAAAAGCAATTAAAATAATATTGTAATTTAAAGACATCAAGACTAAAGTCAATCAAACTTTCCGTGGATAAATTTTAAAAACTAATTAAGGCTTTACAAACCTCGTTTACCCTCACTTCCTGTTGATAATATTTATATTCCTTTTTATAACTTTCTAACTTCTTCTCAAGTTAAATAAAAAGATTTTGTTTTGTACTTATATAATACTAGCGCCCCCGCGCGGCTTCGCCCGCTTAAATTATATGAATATTTATGTAATACTAGCTGCCCCTTGTCTATTTGAAGTATACGAATATTTATTATTAAGTGTTATTTATATTTTCATTTAAAGCTCAACACTCTAAGCACAAATCTAATATAATCATCCGTACAGCAATCACTGGATATCTACTACTCAAGGTTGAACCTCCGATATTCAAGCGATTTTCTTGCAAAATACTTTATAAATTTTATACTGTTCTTTTTTAATTGTATAAAATGTAATTTTCAAAATTATTTTTTACATTGCTATAAGTTTTATTTATTTTAAATCCCAATTTGCTTGATGAATCGTGGCGTTGACTTGCGACGACGACTTTCAATACGTAGTTGGTAGACAAATTTATAATGCTCTGTAAGCTTTTTTTAGTTTCACGCTGTATCCCTCTAAGTTAAGACATTCCGTTGCCATTAAAAGGTTCTTTTCCCTTCTTTCCACAGAATTCTGGAAGCCACCTAAACACACGCTTTGTCTTGAAATCAACATTAAATATTTCATTTCCTTAAGTGGAAAGCGAACCCAAAACCTGTTGCATTTACAAAAAGTATACTCAAAATTGTATACGGTATAATTTTTAAATATAGAACAGTGACACAAAAACGTTTGTTGCTGAAAAGAGTAACACAGTTCATTAATGGTTAGTCTTAACTAGTATTTAACTTGTTTAACAGGCAACGTCACGTAAGAAAGGAGGTAAGAAGCCAAATTTTAAAGAATGGTACAAAATGTACTATCTTTTGATGTAATTCCAAATTAAGTATTATCTAATATATTATTTTTTTATATGTTAGGGTAGCATCAGCGGGAACATCGCAGTAACACAGGTAACATTCTGTTTACCTTCCGCCGGAATTGGATTCGTTGCGCGTTGAGTGGCGGAACTTAGCTCCGAACTTTGGCCTGTACTAGAGGAAATAAAAATTGTTCATTCCCCGGAATCCCCAGGGAACCCAACTTAATTAACCGAATGTACAGTCAAACGACGTGACGTTACGCTACGACGGCCTCGTTCAGTTACGAGATTTAATTTTATTTTTGCTCTTAGAATAAAGTATTTTTTTTCTGAGAGTATATTTTGTTCATATAAAAGATTTTTTCTAAATTATTCGGTCAAAAGTGTTAATTTATCAGGCACACGATGTATAGTTTTTATTAAAATAATAATGTGGTCATCGTGGCGCAGTAGGACATGTGACTATAACCATGGGGACTGTGGGTTCGATACACATTCAAAGGGATCATGTTAAAGAAAGAAAGCTTAGGATATTTTTTGTTTAAAAGCCCATTGCGTAATAACGTGAAAAACTTAGTAGATTATTTGTGACAGAATATAAAAATTCAATACAAAATTTTATATTTTACCATTTTCTTAACTTTTAATACTAACGACCTTATTTAGAAACAACCAAGTTTGTACATTAAGGGGACTTGTAAGTACATATATAATAAGATTTTACTTTTACTTTTAATTTTAAATAAGACAAGACTAATATATAAAAAATAAAATAACTATTTCTTCTTTTCTAAGTAACGTAAAAATATGAAACGTCGTAGCAAAGTTGTCTAATATAGGAAGTAAAGAAGATTTAAATCTTTATAGGCACTTTAAACTCAAGGTTTTGTATTCCGTATCTAGCTGGTGTTAAAATACTCCGTTTCCCACTTTCCGCGAAAGTATCGAGACATAAAAATTGATTAGCGGAACTCAACGCAGCGTTGTATCTATCAAAGCAAAGAATAAAAAAATATTAAAATATAACCATTACCTCAAATAGGAATCGAACTCAGAACCGTCGCGTTTACAGTCAGCTGCGCTTCCGCTGTGCCACGACGGCCTGTATATAAAATATTCAAAACGTAAAGTGCCGGATATCGTTCTGTTAAATTTCATAAAATTAATATAATTAAACGCGCTTAACTTGTTTAACTATAAAATTAATTTGTTGAAAATGATATTTAATTATTACCTTAATTTTACAAACAGATATTATATGAGCATGATATCGTCAAATTATCATGACACATGATATGGCTTGAGGCTTTCGTGGTGCAACAGAACAGTGTCTTTCTATAAACGCGACGATTGTAGGTTCGATTCCCACTCGAGGAAGTGAATTACTTTTATTTCTCAGCTCCGGTCCGCTGTCTCAAACATTGGGCAGAAAGTGGCGAACGTAGTGTTGTATCATTAGTTTTCCTCTGCCGACTTAGTTAATGTGAAGACACTCCATTTTCTGCTTTCCAAGCAGATTTAAGACAATGCTTGGAAAGACAACTAGTATGAGTTAAAATATGGAAATAATTTAAATGTAGTCATTTCTGCGTGTGAGATCGAATCTACAATCGTCGCGTTTACCAGTCAAACCCTTTCACTGCACTATTATGGTCTCAACGGCTGGAGGCAATACATTTTAACTTATCATACAATATTCTGCCTTATAGTTAATAATCACGTGATTTTACTATTCCATCATTAATATACTTCAATCATAATTGTAAAAATGTAAAACAAAGGTTTCTGAAAATTATTATTTGGACAATAAAATAATACGCTTTTTTAGATAAAGATATATTTGCATATCAAAGAAGTTATATTAGATAGATTAGAGGCCATTCGTGGTGCAAGGGCACAGGTGTGTGACTGTGAACGTTGTAGGTTCAATTCCCAATCTAGGAAATTAAATATTTATTATTTTCATTTTGTTCGCTTTGGTGTCGAGACAAAAAGCGGCGTTGAGTTCTACCACTAACTACGTGTAATATGATTTGATTAAGGTACGTACTTAAATAAAAATATCAATATATAAAATTTTTGTATTATATATTTTTTAAGCCAGCTTTCACTACACACACGTCTTAGTAAGTAAATTAGGAACAATTTTCACAACCTCGCCTCAACGAAACGACAGTCATTGCGTTTAATGAGATGGAGATTTCATATTAATACTTTAAGAGGTAGAAAAGGGTAGAGTTATTCTTTACAAGACTTCTCGTTTAAAAATAGTGTACTATAATTATTATAATAAATACCTAGATTTTTAGGAAACAGAAGAGGTGAATATGAAAAGATAGGAAACTTACTCACACACAGGACAAACCAATTTATAATTACAAACTACAAACTCAATCTTTTAGATTTTTCTATTAAAGAGACCCCGAAAACATTGAAATTTAGTAATGTGATATAATAAAAATGCAATATCTCAGCAAAATGGAAAAGAAAATACATCCTTAATCGTGGTGTTTATTTGGGCAAAGTAGTTCTACAAAATGATTAGACAAATAATACAAATGAATCTTAAATATATACAATTTTATATATAAATAATAAAATTTACGAAGATCTAAAAATAATAATAAAAAAATAACATAATTAAATTCAGATTAAAAATTAAAAATACCAATGTGATCTAACACAAAACTTCTGTAGGTACTTTTATTTTTACTTGAAAATGCCAATATTCTCTCTTCTCTCTTTCACAGAATTCTATTAGTATTTATGTCCAATTACTTTATTTCATTCATAAACAATTTACTTTATATTTCATACAATATCTGACAGTTTTTTTTGCATAATATTATATTGTTTGAACTAGCCCGCGACAATAGTAACATAAAAGGAAAAATGAATAAAAAGAAAAAATAAAATAACATTTTATTAAAATAAACTACTAGAAATAAAGTTTAAAAAAGAAACTCTGTATTTTATACATTTTATGAGGATTTATTATTTTATTACGACAGTATATCAATCAGGAACAGAGCGTATGTTGTTCACGACACAAATATAATATTCGTTTTCGTTGAATAGAATTTATCTTTTTCAGAGGTTGAGTGTGGTATTTTTTAAAATGCTTTTATTAACTTTACTGTTTCCCCGTATTTATATTTATACATATAAATAAAATTAAAGTGTCTGTGTGTAATTTCAAAAGGACCGTGTAATATGAAACAAATATATTTATTTACATGATACTAAGACACAAATATTTTTTTTTTTGTTCGTATGTTTTGTTATGTTGTACACGCGCATTTACCGCTTATCTATCTTATCTATAAAATTTAAAATAAAATAAATATAATATAGATAGATGTGTATTAACAAAACATTTTTCTAATACGTAATTTTTTGCCACCAAATCAAAAAAATCTCAAAGATTTAAATTATGATTTATTATTTAACTTTACAGTAGGTAGTATAGATAAAAATACTAAAATAGCATAAATAAATTTTGCTTAAATAATACTTATATTAAATAAATATTCATATATTTAAAACGGGTAAAGCTGCGCGATGGCGGCTATTATGTATATTATAAAACTGTTCAACTCGAAACTCCATAACTCTTTAAATGAACGATGAGATATGAAAGTAGAATATTCAAAAGAAGATATTATGAACTTATGAACTATTTTTTGCCGTCCAATTTGCTTAAAATTCGATGTCCACACATGTTCGGATCTCCTTCTATCTAAGAGAAAATATCCAAAATTTTTTTTACCCTTACACTTTATTAGGGAGCCATAAAGACACAGTGCCAAATGTTCTCTATATACATCTTTCGCCTCGTCCATTGTCATCGACCTCTTCATACCACCCTCCGGGAGGTTCTCATTTTTTTTACGTGACTTCACTTCACTATTATCGATATTGTGTTTTCGAAGGTCAACCGAGGTCTTCTCGTGCCTCTTTGAGCACTACCACCCTTGCTTCATAAATCTTTTTTGTCATCCTTTCGTTGCCAATTCTCTCCACTGTGGCATCCTCGCCAGTATCGGCCATTCTGTGTATCTCATCATTTATTTTTTTTAAACTACGAATTTGGAAGAAGTAGGCTTCGTAATATTGTGCATTTAAACTACTAATAAACTAAAAAAGATAGATAGATATATGTTTATGTAAAAAAACTTCGGCGTAATATATTTATACTCTATATTTTCTGTGCATTCAAATAACCTCTATTCTCTTCCGTTTGGAAACATTACATTGATTTATTAGATGTTTATATTTTATATTATAGATAGATTTCAGTTTCCGAGGTAAGGTCGTATTATCTATGTATATGGTCTATGGTTGTCATGAATATTGTTTTGCTTTCCAAAGAGGGTTGCACTAAAATATTTACCAATGTTGCCTGAAACAGTATTATGCTTATGTGTTACACGGTAAGTAGTGGAACCCTAGTATTAAGTCGCCCAATTATCAACACATTGCCTGTTAATTGTCTTTATAATCTGATTCTGCCCATTGTACCACGTCAGTAGAAGAGATTTTTTTAGCTTAAGGAATAAACGAAATATGAAAATATGAAATATTTTATTTCTTCGAAAATAGAACTTACAACCTGTCACGTTTACAGTACAGCACGTTCGTGGCCCTGCTACTTTGAGGTCAGTAGTAATCTACCTAGACCTAGATATCTCTATCAAGTGGGCCCTTATTAATGTAAAGATAAACTACGACATATTTTATTTTTCCTCATTACGCAAACATAGTACATAGTTTTATACATAGTTTTTATTTTCTATTTTTCGCAAATTTTCAAGACTTATGAGGCGTGTCGTGGCGCAGGGGCACAAAGTGTGACTGTAAAACCGACTGGTTGTAGGTCCGATCCTCACTCGAGGAGATGAAATACTTACTTAAATTTATATTTCCATGTCTTCAAAGTGGGGAACGAAGTGTCTTAACACTAGGTTCGCTCTGGTGTCGAGGACAAGGGCGGCGTTGAGTTCTAGCACTCAACACGCAATGTCTCCAGAATTCGGCAGAAAGTGGGGAACGAAGTGTCTTAACACTAGGTTCGCTCTACACTACAGTGTGCGATATACTGATTTAATTCAAGACTTATTTGATATATATAGGGGAACGATTTTTTTATATTATTTAATTATTATATTGATATTTTCATATTATTTAATTCACATACATACGAGTATACATCGTTACTAAAAATAATTATAAGACAGCGTCTCTTTGCAATTTTCCTTAAAGCATTTTGAATTTGCGTGACCTTTTTCCCGAATCAGTATGAGGACAAAAAGAAATCTTCGCAATGTCCCATGAAAGGACCAAATTACTAAAATTATCCAAACGCTAATTCGACAGACGAAAGACACTGATGTTCCAATGAGCTTTTTTTGTATATCTTTTTTAGAAAAAATCGCTTAAGATCGAGATTTTCTCTTTTTATTCCAATTACGTAACAAGTAGTTAGAATTATAAATTGGACATTTGTGATATATCTATAGATTTATTTATAAGTTTATATACATAATTATATTGTTTTCATTAGACGGTTGTTGGTTCGATTCCCACATGGCGGGATGAAGTATATAATATTTCCTCGTTCTGGCAACGACAGAGCGCGGCGTTAAGTTCCAACTCAACAAGCAATGACTCGAGAATTACGAGGAAAGTAAATGTCTTAATTGGGACGGAGTATCTTAACTCTAAGTTCCCTGGTTGCAGTTCTGCCACTATAACACACTAACTAAAGAATAAGATTTCCTTCCAAATATCCTTCAAGAATTAATTGAATACATACAAATTTACATTTTATTAGCTGAAACTTAAATTTGTATAGTATATGTCATCTGTTGCTTAACACTCTGTTACTTATTTAACAAGGACGTAAAATCTTTTGGCAATAACACTTGGATGAGCGCCAAATCGTATGAAACTAAGAAGCTTGTTTTAAAAACAATAAATATCTTTTACATTTATAAGGAAATTTATTATAAAATTGTTTTTTAAACAAAAATGATGGAGTAGTTCATGCGAAAGTATTTAAATAATATTTTAGTAGTCGTTGCCTGGAACTTGTTTGCGTTGACTTTAAACTGAATAGTGGAAAATCCTATACTTTTCCCGTTCTCATTGGAATTTCGGAAAATCCTGGGTTTGTGCTTTCCTACACTCTCCAAGAACTATATGATCAATTTCAGATTTCTAAGTCCAGTGGCTGTACGTTCGAGATGAGATATTTTAATAAGAGAGAGTCTATTGTCAAAATGTCCAATTTTCGATTTTATTTTCTGATTTTCAAACGGTGTAACTGGGCACCGCGCTTTGCCTCTTCTAAGCTCTTAATCTACAACAATTTAAATATACCTAATAATCATTCTCCGATTTGCGCATCGCACCCACTGTTCCACGATGGGTTCCACTTCACAATAAATGTAGGGGAATTGTGCTTAAGATGGCATACGAAGATAAGATGACACACTGCCAATATTGATTTAAATATTTGCGCTAAGTGTGATCTTATGACGTTTTAAAGAGTGTCTTTAGATATCGCTAGTATTCAAATTTATTATGACGGAAGGTAAACGCAGATTGGCAAGTAGTTCATGTTTTCGTAATTTTGAATAGCAGAAAATTTTCTTTCGCTTTTGCTTGGTGGTGAAAATACACGTAAGGTAAGGATTTTCTACTTGAAGTAATTTTTAATGTAAAATAGGCTTATTATATGACACAACTAACGCTAAAAGCGCATTCTTACCCATAAACTTTTGTCACAACTGTTACAATTAAATTCACATATCTATTGGGTAAGATGACATACAAAACGTGAGTATAAGATGGCATAGTATGTCATCTTACACTTATAAACAGGATCGATTAAGAAGCCAGAAGGGAAGAGCGTACTTAATGATATTTCTCCATTGCTAAAGTCTACTTCTACAGGAAAGTCACGTGAGAACAAAAAAGTCAGTGGATCGCAGGTTATGACGTCTATGTCATCTTACCCTATAGGTATGTCGTCTTACACTGGTCGACCTAAGTGCGATTTATGTTTGTTTTTTAATTTTATGTTGCTTTGATTGTTCTGAAACTACAATACTTTCGTTGATTATGATATATATGATAATATACGCAATGTCCTGATCTCACATGACTTCATTTATTTCAAATATTTGTCTTGAAAGAAAAAGTATGTCATCTTAAGCACAATTCCCCTATATATTTTTTTAATGATATCCAATAATTTGCCATATTGAATATGGTCATAAATCCTAAAGAGTATTATCACCACGGCTTAGTACCTAAACCTAATGTACCAAGGATATTCATTAATCAGGCTGATTTTGACGTGAATACAAAACACTTTTTGCTACCAACTATAGTACCGTATTAAAATTGCTGTTTTAGAAACGCTCATCTATCATGTCTACTATAAAATTATAAATGGACTTCTAGTCTTGTATACAAGATATATATATAATATAAGGTATAGTGGGGAATTAAAAACCTATTATGTTAAGAACTTGTGGTATAGGGTAGAAGTAAGTGAAAGGCTAAGAATATTTTTTAAACATTTTTAAAGTGTTATTCCACACTTAGGAAAGAAAAATACTTATTTAGAAAACGTATAAAAATTTGAACCGACCTGGTCGGTTTCCAGGAAGCGCGGGTTCGAGTTCCGCTACGTTCAAATTTTTATACGTTTTCTAAATAAGTATTAGGCTAATAATAGTTGTTATAAGTAAAAAAAACGACATTTTCACAGTTTACTTTAATTAAATTATTTAAAATAGACGATACTATAAAAGATATCGAGTCTCCACATACAATCAATTTCTGTGGAGACAAGATAAATCTTTTAGAGTTTTGTTTATCGACTTGAAAAGCTATCGAGATAGTAGTTCATTTTGCTAAAGGCTTTTAACCGACTCCAAAAAAAGGTAATTTGACATGTATGTATGTAATGCCATCTATTTATGTATAGGCTTCATAAAAAGCACATGTGAATTTCGTAATCGTGTGTGTTTGTATTTTTTAACTTTCTCTCTCTTTCTTGTCTGTCTGTCCTTTGTAAAAACAACTATCAACCCAACTGTATTTTTTTTATTATGTTTGTTACTTTATAATTTTAGACTGGGTAAAATCGGCTTTATTTTGATTTTTTTTATTTGAAAGCTAGTGTTTTCCTTGCGGTCTCATTTTCATTTGGTTTATTTCTGACAACATTATCCATGAGAAACTCACATAAGTGTTAAATATGTGCGCAACAGATTTACGAATAACTCATTATCACGCCAACTGATTTCGATCATTCTTTTTTTTTATTGAAAAGGATTTTTTTAAGACATTTTGGTTGCGTTCTGATTATAGGATTATACAACAATTATTTTAAATAAGCTTAATTTGAAATAGTTATAACACAAATCATAATAATCTATACCCCAAAAAGTACTTATGTAATATATTTTGAATGTTATTTTTTTTTTATTTTTTTCTTTTTCACTTTTAATAATTTTAGTATGGAACAAACAAAACCTTCATATCCTTAACATAAAACGAATGATGATTTTTTCCCCTGTTGAGTTTTTAAGATATCAGAATTTCCAGTCGATTAAGAAACTATCAATTTTCAAAGCAGTTCAACAGTTCAGTAAAGAGCCAGCGAGAATCTCAGCAATTACGTTTTGAATATATTTTTGTAATATTTTTACGTTTTTATATCTTTTTCTAAAACTTTTTATTTAGTAATCTTTATCTTATTACAGCATAAAACAAAGTCAGCTGATGTACGCTCTTTACATCTTTCAAACTTCGCAATAGATCCTTAATACTTTTTACTTAATACTATTTTTACTAATGGGCAGAGTGCTTCAAGAAGAAAGTTTACGTGTATTACATTATATTATTATTATAGATTATATTAGATCAAGGCCGAAAATATCAAAGACTGATATCATTAAAAAAATCGGTCAAATGCGAGTCGTACCCTAATACCGAGGGTTCCGTATACGTACAATATAAATACAATTTATTTTATTATTTTATAAAAAGTTGACAAACTTAAGTTATCGAACGTATGCGCTCATTTTGCATGAAAGGAATTACAATTATAAGTTTGTAATGTTTTTTTTCATAGTCTTTTAGTAGTTCCGCCACTCAATACGCGATGCCTCATAAAATTCTGCTTAAAGAAGTGGGAAACGGAGTGTCTTAACACTAGGGTCCCTCTCTCTACCATGCCGTATGCGGGATATAGCGTGAAGCTGATTGAATTTTTTTTATTTTTATTTTTTAGTATAAATAAAAAAACTTAAAAAAAAACCATTTTTAGGGTTCTATACCTCAAAAAAGATTGTCCGTCTGTAAATTACACTCGGTGAGCGAGTCCGACTCGCGCTTGCCCGTTTTTTTTAAATACACTCAATAAACCTTCGAATATCATACATTATCATACATTCAAGCGGGCGTAGCAGCACAGGGGCCGCTAGTTTATAATAAATTAAAAAATCAGCTTCACGCTGTATCCCACACACAGCAGGGTAGGCAGAGGGAACTTAGTGTTAAGACACTCCGTTCCCCACTTTCTGCCGAATTCTGGAGGCATTGCGTGTTGAAGGGCAGAACTCAACGCCGCGCTTAACCTCGGCACCAGAGCGAAGAAATGGAAATATAAATTTAAGTAAATATTTCATCTCCTCGAGTGGGGATCGAACCCACAACCAGTCGATTTTGCAGTCACACCTCGTGCCGCTGCGCCACGACTGGCCTCAATAAATTTATTTAAATAAACTTTCTTTATCTCCGATTCGCTACCTATCTTTGGGATAACTTTAATAAATTAAACTAAGTGAACTCTGTTCACCAGAGAGAGGGACGGTTAACGTAGTTATTCCGTCACTAACTTTGAGCGGGTTATTGTATTATCTAGGATAAAACCTAGTTAGAATCCTTTACAGTTCATAATATAGCTTTTTGATAAAATTTTCCTTTCAGATTTGAATATTGAGGAAAGTCATGGCGCAGGGCGACTAGCGTGCAATTGTAAGCACGGAAGGTTATGGGTTTGGTTCTCATTCGAGGAAATAAAATATTTAACATTTAGATTTTCTCACTCTGGTATCGAGACAAAAGCGCGGCGTTCAGTTCCGCCACTCACTACGCCATGCTTCTAGAATTCTTAACCCTAGGTTTTCAGGTTTCCTCAGCCCACCCTGCTTTACCTATTCGTTATACAGCGAGAATCTAAAAACGATTTAAATGTTGAAAGTTATGAAATCATACATAGTTTCATAATATTTTTTCATATATAAAATGGCATCTCTCAAAATGTGTATTTTCGAATAATCTTTTAATAATTATACCTACGTTTGTTGCAACTTAATATAGATTATTAATAATATTATTTTTAAGAGTTTTGTCGTATGATTGACGCTTGATGCGCTTGAAACGCTTATGGCTTGTTGGTGAGAGCGCTTGGATGGTTTCCTAAAGGTGCGGGTTTGAAGTTTCGGTACCTAAGCTTAATTTTTTTTACTTTTTCTAAAAAATATTTCCTTTCCTACTCTTTTAAGAATAGAACGATGCCAATTTTGAATAATGAATCATAGACATAATATATTGATGAAGAAAAGATGAATATACTCCGTTCTTGCTTGAATGCAATCATCCAACATGCAATTAGGTGGCGGAACCTAACACCGCATTATCTCTAACTAGACAATGATAAAAAAATGTTTGTCTTAGTAGAAATATACTATACGAGTGTAAATGGCTTTTTAAATACGCCTCAATGACGCAGTAAATGGAAATAAAACCTACAAAAGGAGCGTACGCATCAAATTTACGTTACATTAAACCGAAAGGGATTTGATTTGTATTTATTGTTGAAAAAGATACGATTTTTGATATCAAAGCTGTTATAAAAATGTTTTATATTATTTGATCATTGTGTTGGCAGAATTGCCATATTTCCTGTATATGTACCTACTTTTTTATTTATAAGGAACTCGTGGCAGCCCGCAATTTCGTTTCCGTGAACGAAAAATTTGTGGGGAATTTCTAGAAGCTCTTTTTTAGTGATAAAGACTCCCCCCAGCCCCATTAAGCCCCATTTCTAATTTCTAAAAGTAACAATAGTACAAATCAAATTAAATGAACTTTACGCTGTATCCCGCACACAGTAGGCTAGGCAGAAGGAACATAGTGTTAAGACACTCCGTTCCCCACTTTCCGCCGAGGTCTGGATGCATTGCGTGTTGAGTAACGGAACTCAACGCCGCGCTTTGCCTCGACACCAAAGCGAAGAAATGATAGTGTAAATATAAATAAATATTTCATTTTCTCGGGTGGGAATCGAACCCACAACCAGTCGAGATTTTACAGTTACACCAGTGCGCCACGACTGGCCTCGACAATAGAACGATACAATAATTTATAGTACGAATAAACAATAGAATGGTTATTTGAAAGCCTACAATAGGTTTACAAGATTTTATTAACAACCGCCGTCATATTAGCATCAAGACCCAGATTATAGGATTACTCCAATTAAGTAATTTGTGCCATTTCTATCTACCAGTTGTATAAGCGTTTATTGTATAAAATTTGTTAAGGTATTGTATACTGTACAGACTAACATGTCTAATCCTCGTCATATTAATATTATATTTTGAAAGGTGAATGTAAGTATGTTTGTTACGTTTTCACGCCAAAACTACTCAACCGATTATCATAAAACTTTGTACATATATTCTTAAAGGTATTAGATTAGAATATATACAGCGTGGAAGCCTCTGCGCTCCTTTTACGGGAACAGCATATAGGGCAAAATATTTCAAACCCATACATAAAGAAATTAATCAAGATACCTCAACTGCTAAGACGTAAGATTTTTTTTTCATATCACGATGTTTATCCACACTGTATTTTGTGTGACGCAGTTATAAATAGATACCAATAACGTAAACACTTACTACTACAAAAATACTACTAAACGTCGGCAACGTTTCCGCTTCCGCTTTTCATTCTCAAAATACCAAAACGAGAAAGATATATCTCTTGTTCTATTTTTCCTTCACCTACGACTCTATTTCGTGAATGAGGCGTGTGCGACGTAATCGCCTTGATAGGTTTGTCTCTGTGCGTCATTCTTGACAAATGGCTCTTTATTTTACAACGATAATTTAATTAATTATTTTGTTTCAAAAAAACACTTTTTAATTTAAAGTGGTGATGACAAAAACACTCTACACGAAAGATTTTAATTAAAAATTAAAATTCAAACTTTAATAACTATTGATCTTCCTTATATAGTATACTTCCTCCCGAATATGTAAGTTTCAATGATAATGTCAATAGGAAGGCGATATCGCTCTAGCACCTCTATTCACTGCCTCGTTAGCTATAACAATGAAATTGAATTGGTATATCGATTGAGGACCCAATTTGTTCAACTGTTAATCGAAAAATCCTGGATTCAATTCTTTTATTAGGTTTAAAAAAGTAGCTTTACGCTATATCCCGCATATAGCAAGATAGACAGAGGGAACCTAGTGACAATACACTTACCAAAGAGTTATCAAGACTAAACTTATAGTTTATTACATATTTTAAACCCTGCATTGTTTTTTCTCTAAGATATTAAACGTACAGAAATAATGTTTTGATTGTTTTATTAAAGTATTATGGCCATTACGGTATAGAATGGATTTGTTCAAACGGTAGCAGTACAGTTGTTTCACAACTGTATGAATGATATTAAACTTTATACATTATATTTCAAGATAACAACAGCAACACTGTATACAAAGTTGCTTTAAAATGTTATGAGAAATGTTAAGCGGTATGTGAATAGGCAACACCTGTACTGTCGTGTGAACGTCCTTTATTTGTGGACGGAGTTTCCGTTCTATTATAGCAAGGGAGGCAGAGGGAATCTAAAGCTCAAGACATTGCGTGTTGATTGGTAGAAACAAGGCAGCACTTCGTCTTACAGTGGCGACAAAATGACAACAATCTTTTGAGTGGTGATCGAACCCCTAACCATCGCCTTTACACTAAGTAAAAAGCAACGGGAATGGGAAATAACATAAGTTACGGGCTACATCTTCACTAGCATTGTTAGCAAAAATATTTTACGTAAAAGAAAAAAAAATACAAATGTCAATTAAAATATCATAGTTCAGAAGGGTTCAATAACTTCGCTGCCCAAAGAAATACGAAACTCGAATCTGTCAGATCAAAGTGATTTTTGTATGGGAACGATATTTCAAAACATAAATCCCCTTTGAAGCTTTAATTGGATGAAAAAGAAAAATATAACTTTTGTAACAATTTGCAACCAAACAATGATATAAGTCGTTATGGAAAATGTCTAAGGTTATCCTGACACAATTATGGGCCCAGATTCATTCTTTTATTATTATTTTTTTTTAAGTTGGTTAACTTTAAAAACTCGTCAAGGTAAAATATAAAGACTTTTACAACAAACTTTTATTGCGTCTCCTATAATATTTCAAACAGTGCAAAAATGTTATTGTAAAGTAAATAAGTGACAGTATCAAAGTATGATAAAAAGTTCAGGTATTCAAAACGTTTAATACTGTGAAAAATTATATTGTCCTTAAGTAGATGAAGAATGCTATTAAGATAGAAGCATATTTTGAATTTTGTTTTTCTATTACAAGTATTTAAATTATTGAGTTTTACTTCTTCATACACTTTTTTTGAGCTTCACGCCGTGTTCCGCGCATAACAAGGTAGAGGGAACTTGGGCCGAGTGTTAAGACACTCTGTTCTCATTAAAATATTTCGGTTCTCTAGTTTCCGCCGAATTCTGGAGAGATATTAAAATATTCTTTTAGGATTTAACCACAAATGTAATGTCTGTTTTCCTGAATTATAATAATAGAATAGTATATAATAGATACTATCTGTAGATGTTAGCTGCTACCTAGCTAGCTGTTAACTAGAAGTACAATATTCATTTTAAATTCCTTTATAGTGTCGAAATACTTGTTTTTCTTTTAAGTAAAGGTAGAAATATGTTTTTTTTTTAGTAAATCCGGGCTAGTAAATCTAGGGCCGTAGATCTGAGTATATGATTTGGATTTCTACTCGATATTTCCAAACGTTTCTGAGGTAAAGGCTCTTGACAGACGTACAGACAGATGGACAATAAAGTGACCTTATAAGGGTTCTTTTTTCCGGGGAAAGCTCCGGTGGATAAAATGTGGCGTTGAGTTCCACCAACTCAACATGCAGCTTTGAAATTAGGGTTGACTATTAATTTAATTCACTTTAAGGATAGTATAGTCGTCATTACTGTCTTAACCCATATAACTTGCCTTCCATTGTGTTGCCTTGATTAATTTGCCTCGTTATGTGTAAGGTATCTACAAGGCCTTCTACAATTTGTCAGTTATACACTATAACTAAATCAAATTAAATTATTACCTTTGGCATCAGAGCCACACTTAAAGACGTTAATTATTGTTTAACTTATTATTATTTTTTTATAGTACGTATGAGGGGAACCTGAGAACCTAGTGTTAAGACTTAAGACCCGTTTTTCCGTTAAGACACGTTTGTTTCCCACTTTTCGTCGAATATTTGTGGCTTTACGCGTTGGACGACGTAAATCAACACCGTGCTTTGCCTCGTTACCAGAGCAAGAAAAATGAAAATATTACATATTTTTTTCCCCCGAGTGGAAATTTAACCCACAACCGTTGCGTTTGCAGTCACGCCCCTACGCCACAACGACCTCAAATGAAAAGAAACCACATAAATATATTATCCTTATCTATCTAACTGTATTAAAATTCACGCGAAACCCGTTCAGACTTACATAAATTATAAATCAAATTATCCAAATTAATTGTTTTCCGAGACAAGAGCCTTAGAATCAACGTAAGCATTAAATTTCTTAGCTTTTGCCAACAAACGCTTTATCAATATTCAGCTATCTTCAACCGAACTGACAAAGTAAACTCGATCACAGATGTTCCAGAGAAATCAGTTGATGAACAAACAAACTTCGCCACTTAATAATAATTTAGTTATGACCTTGGTAAGTCAAAACGTCTGAAATGGTTTAATTTCGCTGAAATGTACCCGAAAGTTATATTACAGATAATAATTCATTTTTTTTATTTTAGAACCTCATTGATCACTTTGTTTACTAAAATAATTTAAAAAATTATGATGTATATAATATACAATTCATAATAAGATAAACGGACAACAAAGTGATAGGATCACTAGATACAGTTTTAGGTTCCCCTTATAGGAATAAGAGGAACCTAAAACTGTAAAAAAGTCGCGTTTGTAGTCACTTTCAAATATTTGTTGTAGTGGCAATGGAAATACATCAATGAAAATTTCAAGAGACACAGTCAGGTCAAACTATATCTTATTAACCGTGGACACACGGACAGCAGAAAACAATAAAATTGTATTTAAATTATTAAAATTTTATCTATAATTTCCTTGATTTTACAAATATTGTACTGACATCTTTTATATTTCCACCTTCTTATAGCTAAATACATCCAAGTGCAGTATAATGGCTTACATTATTAAATTTTTCATAATGCCTTCTTCACATTCTCATCTAACATTTTTGCTAACGCACTTGATCGTAATTAATAAATAGCGATACATCAGAATGCGGACATACCCGAGATCTTTGAGATATGAGACGTTTTATAGTTGGTGGTATATTTTATTATATCTTTATATTATTATAATAGCTAAAACTCTTAAAGCGGCGTTGGATTACGCCACTCGAAACCCAATGCCTCAATAATTTTGCAGTGTATTGGTGAGTTTTAACACTAGGTTCTCTCTGCCAGAGTGATTAGATAGATCCGGATAACAGATGACATTCACCCCAGGGGGACTACGCAGGAGCCAATCATCGCCGAGGTTCCAAAGTATCGGGCCCAAAACTGACCCCTATCTTCACAACAACAACTTCTTCGCTATCCCTAGCAGTTGTCAGAGAGAATATGCCAAGGCATAGCGTTACCGCACCTCTTTCTCCTTGTCTACTGTCATAAACTCCATCAACATGTCGTCCAGCGTTTTCTTAGTTTTTCTGACCTTCCTCTAGTATCTTTAACTCTGTGTATTCGAAGGTCAACCGAGGTCTCCCCTTGCCTCTCTTACCACTTACCAGAAAAAATTATAACCATCCTAGCAGCTACAGTGCTATATTATTCAGCTAGAGTCCCGCCACAGTTCATCCATATTATAAAAATATGCACATTTAATTTCCTACCTAATTTCACCATCTGGATACATGACTCTACTACTGTGAGGAAGGAATCCTCCTACGTACCACACAACTTTGGTCAATAAGGCATGGATAACTTCAAAAAGCACGTCTATCTCCACCTTAAAGGCCGACAAAGCACCTTTGGTGATCACTTAACATCGGTGACTCTTACGTTCGTTTGCCTTGTCTTTCCGTAAAAAAAACAATCTATCAAACTTTCGAAACATTGCGTGTTGAATGGCAGAAATAAAAAATGCCAGAGTGAGGAAATGAAAATAATTAAATCTCCAGAATTTGAATCGAACCCATAACCAGCGACTTCACAGGCAGATTATGTACCACTACGCCACAACGTCAAAAACCTAATCCCCTAGTAAAATATTCCTTTCAGGCTCTTTCGCAACGCGACAAACTTTCACGTGAAAAGATATAATACATATGAACCTCGATGTAATCCCCACGAGACGTGTTTAGATGAGATATGGAAGTCTTAGCAAGTGTAACCGTACGTGTTCGCGAAGATTTTGTATCTATATATAAGTACTAATATTATAAACTGAAGATTTTGTTTGGTTGAATGCTTTAATATCAGGAACTACTGATTCGCATTGAAAGGATATTGTTATGTTGATGACCAAATATATGCATATTTTGTGTTTTGTTTGTATTCTATTGTACTCGCAGTTAGAGTTACCGGGCACATGTCATACATAACTTTTGTTTATTTATATGACCGCGGCAGCAAGGCAAGTTAAAATATAGTTATCACCTTCACGCTGTATCCAGCACGCTGCAGGGTAGGCAGAGGGAACCTAGTGTTAAGACACTCTGTTCCCCATTTTCTGCCGAATTTTGGAGGCATTGCGTGTTGAGTGGCAGAACTCAACGCCGCGCTTGTCCTTGACACCAGAGCGAAGAAATGGAAATATAAATTTAAATAAATATTTCATCTCCTTGATATAATTATCTATAGAAGTAAATATTAATATTGATATCTATTCGGTTCTGCATAATGCTGGGAAGGCACAGCTAGTCAAGTGAGCCTATTAAATAAATACAAACCATTCCGACTAGTTGTCAGAGGAAATGGAAATTTTAAATAATTCACCTGAGTCCAAAAGAAAACAAGAATAAACAATAAATGGTTCTGTCTAGATATTATAATGCAAGACACCAATATATTTAGTATCTTGAGTTCAAAGGCGATCTTCAAAGTCTTAACTAATATCTCTTCTCAGGAGTTTAACTCAAAATGA